>JAPDVU010000006.1:170489641-170704641 GCA_026230045.1 Corynorhinus townsendii | reverse complement strand
AGCTTTCGGAAGTCAATCCCGTTTAGTCACTTTCTTTGTTTGAACTGGAGTTGATATACAATATGGCATCATTGCCAGGGAACCACGTCGTGATGTGACATTTAAAGACTTTACAAAATGCTCACACATTAACTCTCGCGGCCATCTGTCACCAAATAAAGCTATTACAGTGTTATCGACGGAAGTCCCTGTCTTGTAAATCATGTTCCTGTGACTTACTTATTTCACAACTGGAAATTTGTGTCTTTTTAAAGTACATACATATATATAATAAAAGGCTACTGGCCGTAATGCCGTAGCGACCAAATGACCCGTCACCGGGAGGTGCATTGATGGGTCTCCCGTAATTTTGCGTGGCGCCTCTAGTCCATATATACATATATGATTTCAGAGAGGACAGGAGAAGGAGTGAGAGAGAGAAACATCCATAATAAGAGAGAATCATTGATCGGCTGCCCCCTGCACGCTCCACACTGGGGATGGAGCCCGCAACCGGGCATGCGCCCTGACCGGGAATTGAACTGTGACCTCCTGGTTCATTGGTCGACGCTCAACCACTGAGCCACGCCGGCCGGGAGGAATTTGTATCTCTCAATTGCCTTCACCTGTCACGCCCTCACCCCTCTCCCCACCTCCTCTGGCCACCACCATGTTGTTCTCTGTATCGAGGAGTCTGTTTCTGTTTTGTTTTGTTCATTTTTTTCTTTTTAGAGTCCATATGTAACTTAAATAAGATGGTGTTTGCCTTTTCTGTTTGATTTATTTCACTTAGTTGAATACCCTCTGGGTCCGTCACGTCGTCCCAAGTGGTAAGATTTCATTCTGTTTATTGCCGAGTAATATTCCATTGTATGTCTGTCGCATCTTCCTTAGCCAATCGTCTACCGAAGGCCACTTCTGACCGTGGCGAATGAAGATGACACGTAGCCACACAGAGGCAGGTGCGGAGACCTGCGGCGGCCATTGGCCTACGTCTGAGGACACGTTTGGACTGAACGGCACTTAGTGTGTTTATTCTCACAGACATGGGCAGCGATTACAGGCCCCTCGTTATTATGATGTGTTTTAAATTCTGGTGATGTGCATATGGATTGAATTTTACCTTTGATTTATTCCGTATAAAAGGGTGATCTTTCGGAGTACTTAATGGTTATTAGTTGATGAATTACCTCAAAACATTCGTTTATTTGTTAACAGCGAAAACACCAGTAGCGATGTGAGTTTTGTAAACGTTTTGTTTTTATCACGATGGGCTTTATTTTTGAAGTCGGTCATGTCTTTGCTCACAGATCGTTATCACCGGCCATCTGTGCTACTGAACTTGTCTGATCCTCCCTCAGACGTAAAAATTGTACTTTTTACATTTGAATTATTTTTCTCGTAAATTATGTTATGCTTGGCTAAAGGCTTTTCTCTTTAGTAAATGCGTTTGACTATCTGGCCTTTATAGCATCCATTTCAGTTTTAAATGCTTACAGAGACATGCTTGACTGCTTATAAATTTCCTAATAGAGTTCTGTAAGATTCTTCCTTTCCAAGGGCCATATGTATTCATCTGGGTTCCCAGCAGTTTATAACTGCCAGAGTAATCTCAAAGACGTTTCGCTTTGCAGCTTAATTTAGAGCAGGCACATGTGGTGAGCGAAGGCGGGGCTGGCGACGGTGGACATAGCAGCGGCGTTAGCCCCGCACCTCCCTCCCAGCCTGTGTGGGGCCTCCCGCCGAGCACTGGACCGGGAGTCTGGTGGTTCGGTCTCGGTTTATTTCGTGCTGGGGCTACACACCTAGTGTGCGTTGGCAGGCATTTCTGCTCAGCACAGTCACGGGGGTCTAGGCTGACAGGGCACCGTTCCCAATGCCGCGGATGCCCGTGCGAAGGGGAAGGCAGTGTGACGGGCACAGGGCTCACTGGCTCGCGTTTCGTTGGAAGATGCCGAGCCTCATTGAGTGGGCAGGGAGGTCCATCCCACCCCAGCCTGGGACTGTGTGATGGACAGCAGCAGCGTGGAAACCACATTACAAAGGCGCTCTCCCGTCCAGAGCCTACGTTAGGGGAGACGTGGAGCTGAGCGGTGACAGATCTCTGCTGGAGACAGTGCAGACTGGGCAGGGGGCGAAGGAGAAGGATGGCTGGCATGGAGTCCGGAGGGATGGGACGCAGGTGTGAGGCAGGACGCGGGGAAGCGTCATGGGACCGAGGAAGGGGTTAGGGAAACGGGGCGCACAAAAGAAGCAGAAAACGCGGAGGTCCCTTCGTAGGTTAAAGCTGGTAAGGTAGAATTGGTTTTGGCAATAATGTGGAGATTTATCTTGGGCAAAGACTCTGCCTGGGGGAAAGATTGAGCTCTAGAAGGTGACGTGTGCCTGTATATGCTAGCCACCGTGTGACGGGAGCCGCGTCTGTTTCACTCCCACGCCCCTGCGCGCCCAGGGGTGCTGTCATGTGTGTTATTTCCCCAAGGCGCCGCAGAGGAGGGAACGGCTCTGCGGGGCGGCATTGACTGTCCGGGCGTTAGCCGCTGCACATACTGCCGTGGGGAGCATCCTGCGTCTGCGTTGGTAAGGGGGCCCAGGACTGCGCTCTCAGGACACGTTCCCCGGAAGTGAGGCCGCTGGGTCCAAGGAGACACATTTTTTAAGGCTTTGGAAAGGAATTTCCGAGTTGCTCTTCAGAAAGGCGTGCCGCGGGCCATTCTGTCCTTCCGCGGCGCGAGCGCCAGTGTCTGCCCGGGGCCGGCCGTCCTTGGCCATGGGACATCGCTGTCCTCCCTCTCTCTCTGATCGGCGAGCTGCTAACGAATGTTAACCGGAGGCCGCGGTTCGGTCCAGGCACAAAGAACAACAGCCGTGGTTCTTCTCCCTGGTGGCGGTGTGCGGGCTGTGCCGGAGCTCCGCCAGAAGCCCGCCGTCTCGGCCGGGGAGTTGGGGGGCGCGGGCCCCCGGCAGGGCGTGCTGTCACACGGCTTCTGTCACTCTCCGCCACCTGGCCCGTGACCGCGCAGCGCGCGTCCGAGCTGTACAAAAACGGGGCTGTCCTCAGACGTACTCCTGTGCTGGTCGTCTCTCCTGCGTACAGGCGTGCGTGTGTGTGGTGGACGCTAGAACTCACTGAAGTAATTCTGAAGGCCGTGCGATGGGGTGTCTCCGAGTCCCGGCCCGGGGTTCACATAGGGTCATTTTTCTCCCGAGCACGTCTGTCCCCTCAGCTGCCCCGAAGGAGACAGGAAGTGAGGACCTCTCACTCCTGATGCCGCGCGCGCGGAGGTCCTGGGCGTCCCCCTTTCACGTGAACGTTCTGAGCGATGCATCGTGGTCAGGGGTATGCCTGTGCGGGGACGGGCACGCGGTTCTTTCCGAGCAGGGGCGTCTGTCCCACAGTGAGGAGTGAGGAGTGGGGCGGGACGGCCAGTGCCATCCGCCACCGGCTCCCGGGGCCGAGCTTGGAGCTGGTGCGTCCTGCGGGCGGCTGCCGCGTTCGCCTTGGTTTCTGTTTTAGCACGCACTCAGACGGCGACTCAGTGAAAACGACAGGACGGAAGTGGGCCTGGCCAATCCCTGTCGCTCCCGCTGTCGCCGGCCCTGTGACGGACGCATCAAGCACTGCGCTCTGCGCTGCCTTTCTGTCCGGGCGGCCCCTCAGCCAGACCCAGCCCGCCTATTCTCTGTCTCTGCACACAGGCCGCGCCGCTGCTTTCCCTCAGCCAGAGTCAGCCGGAAAGGAACAACCCCGTTCTGGTGTACGTAACACTAAGGCAGAACCGTGCAGGCAGCTTCCTGTACGGTGTCCTTAAGTCTGCATCTCAAGATAGCATTTAGGTAACTGTATTAATCCAAAACGCTTTTAAATAGCAGCACAGTTCTCACAAGGATAGTAATCGTAAAGTGAGGTTTTAGCTTTGCATATGAATACACATATACATGCGTATGGATTATCTCAGTATACTTCCGTGTGTGTATTGTAACACAGACTAATATGTATATTTTAGATGGTATACATAATCCTCCTATATAATAACAGGCCAATATGCAAGTTGTCCCCTCGACCAGGAGTTCGACCGGGAGTTTGAGCAGGGGGTGAGGCTGGCTGGCCAACCACCTGCAGCCCCTCCCCCCGGCCGGCGGGCCCCACCCGTGCACGAGTTCGTGCACCAGGCCTCTAGTGTGTACGTAGAGAGCGTTAGCACAGATTACAAATGACGTACTAAAGAGGCCGCACGTTTTGGGGACCTTGTCATGTATGAAGAGACCCACGGTGTTCCAGAGCCTGCGATGTTTCAGCTGTGTGTCTGAGGAGTCTGCACTTTCTCCTCTTTTCTAATGGAGTCTGCAGGTGAATGAATACACTCACCGTCCGCGCATCACGGCAGAAGTGAGAGGACGGGTCCTGCGCGCTCCCGGGGAGGCGGTCCAAGGTGTCCTGCCACCCTCTCGGCCAGCGCATGTGTCTCGCGTCCGTCCCTCTGCCGGCTCCCCCTCTGCCGCCACCCCCTCTGCCAGCATCCTCTCTGCCGGCTCCCCCTCTGCTGCCACCCCCTCTGCCGCCACCCCCTCTGCCAGCATCCTCTCTGCCGGCTCCCCCTCTGCCGGCTCCCCCTCTGCCGGCTCCCCCTCTGCCGCCACCCCCCTCTGCCGCCACCCCCCTCTGCCAGCATCCTCTCTGCCGGCTCCCCCTCTGCCGCCACCCCCCTCTGCCGGCTCCCCCTCTGCCGCCACCCCCGTCTGCCGGCTCCCCCTCTGCTGGGTCAGCACTGCTGCTGGTCCCCTCTCTGGTTGCACGGACCCCGGCTCATTGCAGCACGTCTTTGCCCTCCTGTCACATGTGAGTGGCTTTGCTCCGTGCTCGGTACTTGGTGGGCAGCTACTAAAGTGAGCCTGGGGACACGCAGAGCCTGGGGACACGCAGAACCTGGGGACACGCAGAGCCTGAGGACACACAGAGCCTGGGGACACGCAGAGCATAGGCATCCCCTGGCGCCGATTCTGTTGCCCGACCGCTGTGCTCAGCGCCTTTCTTGTCGTCATTAAACTTTAAAGTAAAATCTGAACTGCTTTGTGTGATGTTAACATCGCTCTGACAGCTGATTACGAAAGATTAGCTTTCTTGTAAGAATTACCACAGTTCCTTCCATTTTCCCATTTTGATATTTCTAGAAAATGTCTTACTCTATTAAAGATAAGCAATTTGTAATTTCTTTGTAATATAGCTCCGAAGCCTAGCTGAAATGAACGTATTTGCTGATTTTAAACCTATTTATCATTCTTCATTGTTAAACAGAAGTAAAAGTGAAAATGGATTTTATGAATGTTGAGTAAACTCACCCAGCTTTCGGTAAGTTTTTTTCAGCAGAGGAGAAAGCAACCTCGTTAAGGACCTCGCCTACTTTTAAATCAGACAAACTAAACTTTCTTTTTGTTGACCTTCCTCCTCTTTGTTCTTGTGCATTTTCTTTACTGGAGCAGTCGTTAGCCAGGAACAGACGCTTTTAGGAGTTACCGCCCAGTCAAAACAAAGCACATCTGTGTTTATAATGCAATATTTATTAATATAGGTCATATTACTTTAATACATCAGTACCTGATGGGAATGTGAATTATTTAAAGTGAGCATCTGTGTGCTGTTTTATGGTATTTGAAATAAAATGAATTTTTAATGTTCGTATGTAACACGATCTGCCAAGATTATCGGGTAAAAGTTCTCAGATCCAAGTGGGGAATCAGCTGCGCTGTCTCCCTCACTTTGTGGAGTGGGCACACCCCGCGGTGGTGACTTCCTGCTTTACTCGCCTACTCGCAGCTCAGGTGTGTGTCTATCAGCAGGGGCCTCGCTTGCGTGCCTCCTGTACAGGCCGCTTCGACCTTTCTTTTTGTTCTTTTCTGGGAGTAAGTGTCTCCGAAAACAAAGCCAGGAACATCCATTTATCTGACTCCGCTCTGCCCTTAAGTTCCGTAGTTTTATTTAACAGACAGCTCTAAAAGTCTTTTTAATGGACAGTTTTCACAGGGGAGTTATTAAGACCCAGAAATCGTGGATCATATCATCAAGCTTTAGAAAAAGTTCTTAATTCGGTAAGTAAATCAAGTGCTGGTATTACGGCGGAAGCCACACGGGTCTCCGTTTGCTGCAGCTCGTCACTGTGAGCTCTTCCCTGGCAGCCCCTCCGGTCCCTGGCGGCCAAGGTCCCCGGCCCCAGGAGCTGTTGCTGACCGAATGCTCACCAAGCCCTTGGATGCCAGGTCTCTACCCGCCTTCTCTCTCCTCACACCGGGGCTGGCACGGCCTCAAAGGAAGGCAGAGCCTGCTGGGAGGCTAGTTTGCGATACGTAGTTTTTCTTTGTAACTGATTACTTCCGCTTTGCTGGACCCCATCGTAAAGAGCGCCTGTCTGTCCAGTGGATTACGAGCAGCGTTTCCTATAAGGTCATATGACTTGAATGGATCCGTCCCGGATGGGGATGTGCGTTAAAGTGCTGTGATTTTATTTCCAAACGCACATGTGACCTCCGTAACCACAGTAAAAACAGTTATTTCTATGTCCTAGCTGGGTGCTGCGCCCGAGTTACAGACTTTAAAAGCTTCCAGGAAGATCCCTTCAGTTGGAGAGGGCGTGCTGGCTTTCTCTTGTCGCTCTTAAATTTCAGACGGATACATCCTGCGCGCAACCAAAAAACGTGAATAGTTCCGAGCTGGCCTGCCCCCGGGGGGGGGGGGGGACCCTCCCTTATCCACGGCTGTGAATCGCACCAAGCCAGGTACTGAGCCGTCATGCCGTCTGCTGGTCGGGTCCCTGTGGGGGTTGAGGGCAATGAAGGACTTTGAAACCGTCACCACATCCTCAGAACAGAGCAGCGGGGTCCCAGGGCCGTGGCCGGCGCTGCGTCCTGCGGCTGGCACGGAGGCATCTGAGTGACACGCAGCGTCTTCCCCGCGTTGCGCGAAGGCGGTGCGGAAGGCGCTGACATCAGTCCCTTAGGAAGTGAGGAGGCACGTGTTTAGAATATAATGCTTTCCTTTAAAACAGCTTCTGTCATAACACTAGAACCTGCTCACTGTGGGGCGTTTGCAAAATACAGAGAAACAGAAGGGAAGGAAATTTAAAAGGACCCAGGATCCTGCCATCTGGTGGGTAATTATTCAATGGGTTTCCTTCTGGCCTTTTCTGTCCATATAGTTTTCCCACAAAGAGTGTAATTGTTGCTGGTGCTTATTTCCCAGGAGACAGCGAGCTGAGAGCTTGGCGTGCGTTCCTGTTCGGTGTTCCCCACGATCGTGAGACCGTTCTTTCCCAGTGACGGTTCTGGGACTTACGAGACTCCAGGGTCCAAAAATGGGAAACTTGAGACTTCCACTCGGGATGAGTGCTAGTTAAGTCATACACATAAAAATAGCTTAGAAGTACCCTATTCAATAAAAGCCCAATATGCAGATTGTCCCTCGGGCGGGCGTTCGACTGGGAGACCAGGAGTTCGACCACTCACAGTGACATGCACTGACCACCAGGGGGTGGTGCAGAGCACGGCAGGCATCGGTGATGCTGTGCTGGCAGTGGAGGCACTACTGGCCCCGATGGGCCCCGACAAGAGTGGGACCGTGGCCAGATGGTGGAGCGGGTGAGCCAGTGGCGCCAGGCCAAGGCAGGTGTGAGTGGGGGCCTGATCACCCCGCAGATGGCGACCAGCAGCGGCGGCGGGAGGGTGGGGCTGCTGCCGGTTGGGGGGCCCGGCCCCGATCCATCACCCAACGGGCAGGATGGTGGAGCAGGTGAGGGGGTGGTGCCAGGCCAAGGGGGGGATGCCAGGCGGGGCTGCAGGGCTACGAGGCTGGGGGGTTGAGCTGGGGCTGGATCTCTGCAGGCCACCCCGAGGGACCCCACCCCTGTGTGAATTTGTGCACCAGGTCTCTAGCTTCTGAACAATTTAAAAAGCAAGCTTTCGAGTTCTGTGAAATTTTCCCTCACATGACAAGCCAGTTTATTTAGAGACTATTAAAATATTTCAAAAGTAGCATTTAAACAAGGAATAATATTTGTATACTGTTGCTATTCACTCTTATGAGGCAGCTATGTATTCAATGCACATCCACACAATCACCTTTTCCTGTCGCACTTGAGGGCACAGATCTAGATGACAGTTTGAAAGCAGGCTCGTGGTAATGGGCATTCCACACAGTGCGTGAGTGCTGCAGCTCCTTTGTCCCACGCAGGGTGTGGCCGTTTGAAAATCCAAGAGTGAAAACAGAAAGCGAGCACGCCCCCTCCCACGGAAGGCGTTTCCCTTGGAACCTCCACCGTCTGTACCTCAGAGGCCGCCCCGGCGAGGACGGCGCCTAAGTGAGTGCTCTTACTGTTGTCACGGACGTCAGCCGTGCGAGCGGAAAGAAAGACGCCAACGGTGGGGAAAAATGGCTCCTGCCAGGGTCTGGTAATGGAGCGATTTACCGGGCGCCTGCTGACCGTGTGGCTCATTAGCGGGGGAGCCAGCCACTTGAGCAGACAAAGGCGGTCTGCTTTGTGCACGGCAGGGGCCGGGGCCGTCCACTCTGCCGCCCGCCTGGCTCACAAAGGCCCACGTGGACCTGCTCGCCTCCTCTGCCAGGAGCAGTTCCTCCCCTGCCGATGAATCCTCGTGTGTCTTTGCCAGAAAACAAGCCAACAGCAAGCGCTGTCCGTTTCCCTTTAGCGCCAGGGCACCCGGAGCCCCGCGCCGTGCCCAGAGGTACTGCGTCGGCGTCCGCGTCCGATTCAGCGCCGCGTGTCCGGCAGGAGCTTCTGCCTCGGCCCCGGGAAGCCCCGTTGGCAAGCGGTGTTGGTTCGGTGACCGGCCTGTCGGCGAACATGGGCTCACTTCTCTGCCCTCGTAAGTATCTGGGCCTCCAAGTCGTCCTGCAGAGGACAAACAGGGATGACGCCGTTTCTCCTTAAAAACCACGGACACGAAAACAGACGCAGGAGCGCGGCTGCAGGCTTGGCCAGGGCAGGCGGCCAGGGCGGGCGGCCGCGGCGGCCCCCGCTCCCAGCGCAGTGCCTGACGCGCAGTAAACGTCTCAGGATGACGGATGTTGAATCAACTTGGAAAGCCCTGAGCTCCTCGGACCCGGACCCGGGAGGACAGGCACGCACTCGCGTTGGCAGGAGGCGGGGTGCGGCCCGGGAGGCTCGGAGGCAGCTCAGAGCAACCTGTCACAAGCGCGGTTCTTTGAAGTCGGCCGTTTTATCTCAAAAACTCACACGGGTTTGGAGCTCCACCTTGTACGAGGGATGTGTGTTTTACCCAAACTTATTTTAAACGCCATCATAAAGCGACGTCCTTCCGGAAGCGCTCCGCGTGCGTCCCGGAGAACCCTGGCTGGCGCGCCTCTAGGCGGCTTGAGTTGCTTTTGAGAAATACAGATGCCCAATCAGCCAGGTTCCGTGTGAGTCCTGTCGCTGTGCCCACGGCACCCACTTTCCTAGCGTCTGCCTTGACCTCCCTCCCGAATGCATCGTCCTCGTTAGGGACGGCTCTGGGCCTCCGGCGGGGCCCACGGGCGCCGTCGCCCTTCCTCGCTCAGTGTGTGCCGTCTGTGGGAAACACGGTGTCTGTACCCTGAGGGTCTCCGCTCAGTTTGGTCGCTTGTGACGCGACCACCCCCACGAGGGCCGCGGCCGGGCACCATCATCGCTGTTCAGTTCATTGGACGAGTAGGCCCCGGGACTGGGCTCCCCAGCGCCCTGGTGGCCACCCCAGCCACCCCAAGTCTAAGCCTCTTAAGGCCCCGATGTTATGAAATCAAAAATGCTAAGGACAGCCCGTCGCCATCAGCCAATAGGCTGCAAGCTCTCGCCAGCCCAGTAACCCCTCCTTCGCTTCCTCACTCTGTCTGTGAGTTTCCCCAGGCTCTTGTCCTCCGAGCGCGCCTGAGCACTTCTGGTTTACTGCTGCCAGATCCAAATCAGTGTTTGCTCAAATTCTGCATATTTCTTTTCTTTTTTATATATAAAAAAAAATATTTCTATTGATTTCAGAAGGGAAGGGAGAGGAATAGAGAGAGAGAAACATCAATGATGAGAGAGAATCACATGCCCCCTACTGGGGATCGAGCCCACGCCCCGGGCATGTGCCCTTGGCCGGAATCGAACCTGGGACCCTTCAGTCTGCCGGCCGACGCTCCATCCACTGAGCCAGACCGGCCAGGGCTCAAACTCTTAATATTCCTAGCGTGCCTCAGTTTACCTTCTAACACCTTGCCTGCGTCCGAGCAGTGGTGCCGTAACTGGTCTCCCTGCATCGATCTTTGCCCCGCATAGCTCAGTCTCCATCGGGCAGCAGTGTCGCCCTATAAACACACCTGCAGGTCATGGGGGCACCCGGCCCACCCCACTGGGTTCCTCCCTCAGGCGCCCTCCCCCCTTGCTGTCGGTCCCAGCCGCCCTGGCCCCCTGTGGTTCCTCCAGTGGAGTGGCTGCTGCTCAGGGCTTTGCATTCGCTGCTTTCACCCCCCCTTCCCCTCCCCGCCCCCCCCCCCCCCCCGGTCCAGATGCTCCTATATTTCATTCTCTTCTTTGCTCAGAAGTCACATCTGCAATGGCGTCTGCCCATCCATCCTGTCTGCAACTGGACGCCTGCCAGGAACACGCCCCTTCCCTCCCGCTGTGTGCCTTATGTGTTGAAGGCATTCCTCCCTCCCCTCCCCGACCCCACGCTCCCCTAGACCGCCAGGGCTCGGCTGAGGAAGGGCGGCGAGGATGTCGCACTCCGTCCTGGTCTGTCTCCAGAGCTTGAGTCGAACGCCTCCTTTAAACGCCTCTCACTCTCTTCCTGGGGCCGACCCCTAACACTCACCCCCTGAGTCTGGAGCCCACTTCTGTCTGGAGGATATTAGACCAACTTCATGTCAGAAATACGATGCCCTCCTCGTTGCCTGCGGCCGCCGCTCTCTTTGGCATCAGGGAGGGAGCTTCCAGTGGAGGAGAGAGAGACCTGCCTCCTCTCCCGGCACTTACTTCTTCCCGATCCACATCCGGGCGCATTCCCAGGATGGTAACCTGGAAGCGCGGCTGCAGAACTGGCCGTCCCTGGGGCCTGGGCTTCTCGGGGCCACGGTGTGTCCTCGCAGATGCTTCCCCTCGCTGACCGGTGCGTGTGCTTCCTGAAGGCCGGTTCCGGGCAGGCATGACGCCCAGCACAGAGCAGGTGCTCTTCGTGACCCGACCCTGGGCCCCTGGACCGATGTGATGGCTTGAGAGTTTCGCTTTGTGCGGCTGACAGGTGGCCTTCGCATTTACATTCTACAGCTGCCGGGGCTAATATCAGAGGCCAGGCCGCCCGGAGCCCGTGTCTCCCCAGAATGCACTGCCTCTCACAAGCTACCCACCTCTCCCTGACTCTGGGCTCTCAGTGGAGGGCTGGCCTCGCCGTGCACGCATGCTTTCACCAGGAACCTGGGAGCTACGAGTATCACACTTGCTTATCAACGTTTTTCTTTTTAAATTTGCATCTGCTTCCATTTTCTTATTAAAACGGATCGAGAAAGATTAGTTGAACAACAATGCCAGTGGGGGAAACGCAGAGAAAATATGCAATCATAAATATTTCAGGGCTGTTTTCCAGCCACCACGCTGTGCTGACATGGGGGGTCGAGGACAGGCTGCCCCGCCGATCGCCACAGGGTGCGGCCTCGGAGCCCCGCTCACCGGGCGGATGTCTGGAAAACCGCGCACGTGCCCGCCGGCGAGCGGCGACTCCATGCGCCGGGCAGATCCTGCCTCTGAGGACTTCAGACCACACTGTACCGCTTCCAAAGCCAACTTGCCGTTACTGGCCTTGACCTTTACCTTTAAAATAACTTGTTCTGCTTCTTTAAGTAAGACATGCTCATCTGAGAACGTATTTTGGCAGATTCTCCTGTAGGTTGTAAAGGCAAAAGTGCCCTGTAAGCCTGGATGGTGAAGCCGTGTGGAGGACGGACTCCCCGCTTGTGCATCGTGGGGAAGCCGGTGGCTGCCCCTGGCGGGGGAGGCAGCCAGAGGCGTCATGAGAATCGGGAGGAAAGCTTTATTTTATTTTAAATAGTTAAAAAAACCGTGGCGCCCGGCCGGCGTGGCTCAGTGGTTGAGCGCCAACCAATGAACCAGGAGGTCACGGTTCGGTTCCCGGTCAGGGCACCTGTCCGGGTTACAGCCCACCAATCAGTAATTCTCTCTCATCACTGATGTTTCTCTCTCTCCCTCCCTCCCTCTCCCTTCCTGCCTGGAATCAATGAAAACATATTAAAAAACTGTGGAAAACACACATGACATCAGGTTTACCAGCGTCACCGTCTTCAGGGTGCAGCTCAGTGGCACTAAGTGCTTCCACCTAAGTTCTAGGTCCACCCTGGATTTTACTTCCAGCCACATTGTCCCACAAACATAACGAGTATCTGCGGCTGCGCAAGGCCCTCTGAGGCTTGGCGGGCAGGCCCCGGGAGCGCTGTGGGTGGGAGGCATTGAAACGTGCAGGAGAGGGTGATCCACCGGGGGGCTGGCATGCACATATGTACAACCTGGACACGGGCAGCAAGGCGGTGAAGGCCTGGGTGGGGGCGGGGACGGGTGGAAGGGGTCAGGGGGAAAAAGAGGACATATGTAATCCTTTCAACACGGAAGACTTAAAATAAATGAATAAGTGTGCAGGGTAACCAACAGAGCAGCAGCTCCAGAGACGAGGCAATCGCGGGGACCGGCCCCCGGGAGCCTGCTGGTGCTGCCCAGTGACAAACACAATACCACGAGGGGACAGGTGGGATGCCCTTTGTTCCAGGGCAGTGATCGGCAAACCGCGGCTCGCGAGCCACATGCGGCTCTTTGGCCCCTTGAGGGTGGCTCTTCCACAAAAGACCACGGCCTGGGCGAGTCTATTTTGAGGAAGCGGCGTTAGAAGTTTACGTTTAAAAAATGTGGCTCTCCAGAGAAATTTCATTCGTTGTGCTGTTGGTATTGGGCTCTGTGGACGAATGAGTTTGCCGACCACTGCTCCATGGACGGGCGAGCACAGCCTCATGCCAGGTGCTTCTCTGTTCCCTTCGTAGCTCCTGCAGGTCGTTCCAGAGAGCAGAGGCGAGCGCTCCGGAGAGGGTCCGTGCGCGCACACGTGGCGGGGCTGGTGCTGGTGCTGGTGCTGGTGCTGGTGCTGGGCCTGGGGCTGGGCCTTCCTGGAGGCGCGGGTCCTGTGTTCGGGGGTCCGGTGAGCTGGCTGCAGCTGAGTGGGAGGATGGTGGTTGGTGGTGCCAGGTTTCCTGGGCAAGTGTTCCCCAAGTCCAGGCTGACTTAGGGTTTCATCTGTGACCTGGACTGGCCGGGGGCGGCCTCTCTCTGGTGGACCCTGATGTGTGAGTTAACGGTGTCAGTGCCTTTCACAAAGGTCAAGGACTAAAAAGAGAAACCACAGGCAAAATAGAAGGCCCAGCTTCTTTTTATTTTGTAAAGATGTTTATGGATGTCAGAGCAGAAGGGAGAGGGAGAGAGAGAGAGAAACATCAGTGATGAGAGAACCATTGACCAGCTGCCTCCTGCACGCCCCCCACTAGGGACTGAGCCCGCAACCCAGGCGTGTGCCCTTGACCGGAATCAAACTCAGGACCCTTCAGTCCCCAGGCCGGCGCTCTATCCACTGAGCCACACCGGCCGGGGCCAGAACGTGCAGCATTGAAACCAGCAGAAGAAAAGCGGTCCAGCTAATCAAAGATACAAAAAGGGGAGGGGGGTGGGGGAAGGAAATAAAAAGCAAGGATGTTAAGTGGAAAATGTGAAAAAGGGCCCGGAGTGTAATGTGACTGTAATTACAGTGTACGAACTGGGCTCGCCATCGTAACGAGAAATTCTCAGACCGGGTAGGAGAGCAAGATGCAAAAGTGAGTTATCTACAAGAAACAAACAAACAAACAAAAAAGGCCGAGAAAGGTTGACAACAAAAGGATAGAAAAGAGACCTACCACTCAAATATGAACCAAGAGAAAGCAGCGGTACCGCGAAGGAAGTCTCTTCTAGGCAGGCGGAGGCTGCTGCGTGGTGATGAAAGGAACACTCGAACAAGGCAGTGTAGTCATCCAAACAGCCTGGGACGCACGGCGGCACTCGGCCGAGCTGCAGGGAGACCGGATCTCAGCTGCGTTTGAAGGTTTCCAGCGCTTTCTCAGAAAGTGGGAGCCCTGCCTTCAGAAACAAGCCGCCGTGGACAAGACCTAACAGCACAATTACAAGCTTAGCTCCTGGAGCTGTGTCTAAACTGCACTCCGGCGAGCGCGTGCGTTGTTGAGTGTATGTGGGACAGCAATAAACATCAACCGTGCATCAGGCCACAGAGGAAGCCTTGGTGATTTCCCAGGAATGAAGCTCATACAAATTAGGTTTCTTCAGTAGTGCGCCCTGTAATAAGAAATTACTAACAAAGGATAGCTCCCCTCCCCCCTCCCCCCAAATTCCTCATAGTTATAAATTTAATCACATATTTCTAAAGAGCCATTGGGTTAAAAAAAGCAAGTAAAAATGAAATTTTGATATACTTAGAACTGAAAGAGAATGAAAACATTGCGTGTTGGAATTGTGGGATATAGTTTAAGCAGTGCTTAAAGGGATTTGTCGTCTTAAATGCATTTACCAGTAAGCAAGAAAGGTTAAAAACACGAGCCGAGTTCAACTCAGGAGTTGATAAAAAAGAAAAAAAAAAGAAGAAAAAGGAACAACAAAACAAACCCAAGGAAACAATGACGGTAGATATTGAAAGCAACCAATTACAGAATTATGACACTAATTGGCCGGGAAGGTGAAGGAAATCAGAAGCTGGTTCTTTGAAAGATAAATAAGAGCATGACAAAATTGTCACCAGAAGAAACAGAGAACATGAGGAGGCCCACAGCTGGCTAGGCCACTCCATGGGAATCATCAGAGAGCTTTGTCCCGAGCTTTCCAGGGAGAGCTTTCTGGCACTTTCTACAGCGACTGACAGCGCCATCAAAATGGATGCTCCGCCCCTGAGCCCCGCTGGCGCTGGCGGAGCCGTTCCCTTTCTTTTCCGTTCTCCGAGAGCGTGTCTAGATGACAGACCTCCCGTTGCACCCAGAACCTTAGCGGCGGGGTCTGAGAACTGCCGTTCTTAGATTTCAGACCGAGCCGGAGGCCGGGAGAGAGAACTGGAGCTTGAGAGATTCCGTCAAAAGCACCCACCACACCGGCCCACGGTCTCTGCTGCTGTCAACATGGCACTGATGCCCAGGCGGGGGCTGCGGAGGAAGAACAGGAGTGAGGACTGGGTCTCGGCAGGAACTGTCCCCGGTTCCTATTCGTAGACAGTGTGGCCACCCCCCCTCCCCCCAGCAGAGGTTCTGATGGTCAGAACGCATCAGGATGGTGGCATTGCTGTCTGCAGGACCAATCTGATTTACCTATGCTGGTAATACCCAATTAAAAATGCCATAAAGCATAAGATACCACTCATCGTAATAACAGGAATGGCGCTAGCTATGAATTAATCAAGAATGTACAACATCTCTTTAGAGAAAAATGTTAAACTCTAATAAAAGACAAAGATTATGTGAGTGACGAGACGTTTTATTCTCTTAGAGGTAGTATTAGGAAGGCATCGTTTCTTTCTAAGTTCATCTTCAAATTCAGTTTAGTCTCTTTCAAAACGTTACTTGTATGTTTTTAAGGCCTTGATAAACTTCACCCAGAGTATACAGCAGCAGGGGAGTGGGGCTGATGAGGCCGTGGGTGCCTGTGAAATGAAGCATCGGCGCTCAGGGGTGGGTGCCCGATGGGAGTTGATGTGTGCAGCGTCCAGAACTTGTGAGAGATTATAGCAAATCGGTGTATAAAACTGCCAGAAACTCCTGCGGAGCGCTAAGGGGGCAGCGACCCCAACAGACGCATGAGAAAGAGATACCCGCACACACCTCACCGAACAGTGGACCCCAAAGGCTGGCCAGCCCGTGAGGAAGTCACCGACGTCATCAGGAACCAGAGAAATGAGAACTGATACGCAGCGTGACAATCGCCGTTAAAGCCGGGGTCACTGGGAAGCTGACGAGCGCAGTGGGTGAGGGTGCGCACGGGGTTCTGGCGCTGTGGTGGGACGCAGACGCCTGCGGCTGCACCGGGGGCAGTCTGGCGCCCCTCATCACATGGGGGACACACGCTCTGTCGGAGGCCGCACGTTTATCCTCCTGAGTGTGTGTACGGGCCAAGGGCGTTGTCCATAACGGAGGAAGCAACAGCTCTCTGGAGGGAGGCAGGAGGCGGGGGGCCGTTCTCGGAGAGCAGTGGGTGGGATATGAAGGTCACCAACGTGCTGCGACCGGCAGCACCTGGGTGAGGTCAGACGCGACGAGGCGGAGGAGGCGGGACGCGGTGAGCAGCTTAAGCCCTCACGCCCTTGAATGAAAAGGACATGCGCTCAGGGCCGTCTGTGCTCAAGAGCGCACCCCAATCAGGAGGGACCCGCGGAACCCCGGCTGGTGCTTGGGCCGGGCTGTGGGCTGAGTGTGAGGAGCGGGTGTAAGAGCGAGTCCGTCCGTCCATCCATCCACGCGTAAAAACCAAGGGGGCCTCGCGTGGACCCTTCATAA
Organism: Corynorhinus townsendii; assembly: GCA_026230045.1. Classification (NCBI taxonomy): domain Eukaryota; kingdom Metazoa; phylum Chordata; class Mammalia; order Chiroptera; family Vespertilionidae; genus Corynorhinus; species Corynorhinus townsendii. The sequence goes on along the minus strand of JAPDVU010000006.1, from coordinate 170,688,062 downwards.
GAAGCCAGGCATGGCAGAGCGGGATTCACGGAAGCCGCTGCCCCGGAGGCTGAAAGGGAAGTGAAAGACTCGGTGCGTCTTCTCGTTTTTACCTTTGGCGTGGAGCTGAGATCTCCGGGGACCCTCCGTTTCGTGCTCTGCTTTTGTGCTCAGCCTGCGTCTCATGGTTCCATGCTTGGTCAGCGTGCAGGTTCCGACGGGAGCCCCTTACGGGTGTAGTGTGACCCATGACAGCTGTCCCCGCTGAGGGCCCGGGGGTGGTTTTCGGTCTACAAAGCTCAGTGCGAGGGACATCCCCGCGTGTACTCGGGTGGCCACAGGAGCCGCGTAGAGAGAATAGGGCTCCCTTCACCGACTGTGGCCTCGGGCGAGCCATTTGTGCCGGCTCTCGCTTCCTTCCTGGGTGGCGGTGAGGGTTTCATGGCGAGAACCTTCACCGGACTAGACCGCGCCTGGCACGCGCTGGCCCGCTCCGTAAACCGTCACCGTCACCGCAGCGCTCTCTCCAGGAGCAGAGCGCTGGGTTCCTCCGATGAATTTCTCCTGCAGCTCCTCTGTCCTTGGCTCATTCGGCAAACGTCTGCCGGTGCCCACCGCCTTGTCCTGGCGCTTAGACGAAGGGGAGCCTTCGACAGGAAGCCTTGCTCCCGTGGAACCGAGCCCGCCGGCCGTTTTTAGGAAGCGAGGGAGGTGCGCGGGGTGTTCGATGTCAGTGCGCATTTTCCCAGGGGACCCTTGGTGCGGGCAGTCTTCGGGGTCCTGGGATTCCGAGGCGCCAGCAGCCCGCGCGCCCGGCGGCGCTTTGTCCTGCCTCCCGCGAGCGTCGGTGAGGAGGCTCGGCCCCGTCTCCCTCTTGCCCGCTTTGGTCTCTAACCGGGATGGCCACAGTGGCGGCCCGTTTGCCGGTCGGTCTCGCTCTCCGCGGGCGTGCAGAGGGGCCGGGAGAGGTTGCTGCTGGAGGCCTCGGTGGTGGTGGTGGAGGGTCAGGCCCTTCCGGTGCGTGTCTGGGTCAGGCGCTGTGTCACACCGCCGGGACCGCCGGGGTCCTGCTCCGCCGGACGGAGGCCCTGCCACTCCGCACGCCTGTCACCGCCGCGGCCACGCGGTCGCTCCTCCAGGCCTCAGTGTGTGCTGCTCCCCTCCTTAGACTCCCGATCATTCTGCTCAGCGACGACGGGTGGTCGCTTTCGACTGTCTGACACGGTTGACATTCACGGCGTTTTGTGGAATTGAATGTTGACTTGCCCCTCGCTGTCGGCTGGGCCTCCTTCTGGCGAACACTCCGAGGGTCCGGGGGTCAGTCATGACCGCGCTCCAGCCGACCTCCGCGGTGACGGGCGGCTCCATGCACGGCCAAGAGCGGCCCCTGGCAGAGGGAGCCTTTCTAACGTAGGCGCTACCTTAGGTGACATCTACATGTGGCCTCTGGCGAGCTCCTTGGCGTGAAATGATTCTCTCCCGGATTCAGCTCATCTTGGAGAGTCTGCGGTGGTGGTGGTGGTCCCCAGATCCCTGCGAACCCCGTTCCCGTGCCCACAGTGGCTCCTGGACAAAGGGTGCATTTTATGTTGCTTAATAAACAGAACATATTTCCCCAAAGAAACTACAGACACAGGGACTTGGTTACCTTTTTCACTCTCTGAATAAACCCTCATCTTCAGTTTAAGTTCTCGGACTGATTCCAGAGATTTATCGTGCCATATGATGTTTTTCTAGCATCACATTGGTATCATAGGTGGCTATTTGGACCGTAATTTTCTTATTTGAAAAATGAATACATTTGTATTTTTTAGTACTTATTTGCTCATTTAAAGTGTATATCTTAGTTTTAACATGCGTTTAAAGGTGGTGAAGAGGATATCGAGAATACAAAGCACGTGTCAGTTAGAAGCGAGGCAAACAAGGAGAAAGCGGGTGGGCCCACGCGCCGGCACCAGCCGTGAGGCCGATGGAAGGAGCGGAGAGCGTCGGGCGTTGGCCGTGGCGGTGCCCGCTTCCCTGGAGGGCGACGCAGCAGCCAGCAGGACAGGGGGTCCCGGCCAGCTGTCAGCGTCCCCAGCTCGTCAGAGAACACCAATTCTTTTCCTCGCCGTCCCGAGCCAGGGCAGCAGCTCCCTGAGAGGCAGGACAGAGCTGTATCCTGCTCAGCTTTCTGTCAGCACCGAAGTGCCTGCAGCTCTCCCGTCCCAGGCGCTTGCTCACTTTGTGGTGGTTCTTAATCTCTGGTGATTTACCTGTTTACCGTCTGCAGCGAGAACGTCTGTCAGAACGTGGACGGAGATACTGTGCGGACACGGCACACATTTGTTCCGTGTTTTCCCAGGGAGCTAAGATTTTACTGTTTTATCAAGTACTAGTGGCCCGGTGCACGAAATTCGTGCTCATTAAAAGGGGATTAATTAGAGGAAATATTTTAATGTTGCTGTTTGCCCTTTCGCCATAAGAGAAGTGTCAGAGATGAAAGAAAATTAGTAAAATGTATATGAAAATCTCCCTCCTGTCAGAGTCTGGGGCGCACCACGGGACCCAGAGTCAAGTCCCCGCCCACCCACGTGCACCTTGAAATCGCATGAGATCCAGACCCAGCCAATACCCCCACATTGGGCTAGGTCCAGACCCGGCTGGCCCCCCCACCCCCCATTAAGCCCCGCTGGGTGGGGGGCATGGTCTCAGGTCGCCTAGCCTGGCGCTGGGGTGGGGGGCGCAGCCTGAGTTCCCCCGGCGTGGGCCAGAAGGTGCACCTTGATGTACCCTGGCCCAGGCCAGGGGGTGCAGCCTGAGGCCCCCCATCAAGCCCCACCAGGCAGGGGTGCAGCCTCAGGTTCCCCGGCCTGGCGCGGAGCGGGGTGCATGGCCTGAGGTCCCCTGTTAAGTCCCACCAGGCGGGGGGGTGCAGCCTCAGGTCCCTGCTGATTGCTCATTAAGGGTCGTTACAGGAACTCAACCTCCACTGCGGGCGCAGCCATCTTGTGTTACGGGATCCCCGCCTCCGCTGTGGGCGCAGCCATTTTGTTAGGGTGTGATGGTCAATTTGCATATTCCCTCTTTATTAGATAGTAAATTTATTGTTTTATTTTGGGGGCAAAATGATGCTCAGAGACTGAGATCATCTTTGCTAATAGCTTATGGAAGAACACAAGTTCACCACAGGAATTATAATAATTTCATAAGCCAGCAGCATAGAGGACATTGTCTCTTAATAAGCTAATAAAGGAGTAACAGTCCAAACCAGTGGTGGATCCATCACAGTGCCCTTCAGGCGGGAGGTCCGGGTGCAGAGGAGGCACACCTATGCTGGAGCTGAGCTTGAGGCCGGGCAGCCGGAGCTGGTGTTGCTAGGGCGCGTTGCTAGGAAATGACGTGGGGGGTGAGGGGCAGGGGGTCTCCTCGAGGCTGCTGGACAGTCTTAGTCCTGCTGGTAGAGCGCCACCCCTACGCACAGGAGCTGTGTCCAAGGGTCTCTGAAGGGTGTTTAGGTCAGCAGCGGCCGCCTTGCCCGGCCAGGACACCCCTGGCCGCCCTCCCAGCCTCGTGTGTGGCCTAACTGCCCCAAGCCGCACCTGTGCCTGCCTGTGTTCTTATGGGCACGTCTCGGCGGCCACGGCAGCTGAATGCTCGTCACCCAACCACTGAGATGGTGACCCTCCCCCCCTCCCCCCCACTACCGCTGACCTCACTCTTACAGCAAAGCTGCTTTACTCTTCGCTTCTGCCTTAAATAGTGGCTTGGAAATCACGCCGAACCATACTCAGCACTTCGGTAATGAAACCGGGACCCGCCCGTTGCAGTGTTTGTTTTTGAAGCTCCCTCTCAGGACCCTGCATTACTCAGTTTAATCTTGAGTTGGATTTTTGAAGTAGAATTTCACTTAAATTGTGTAATAGCTGGAACATCCATATCTCAGTTGTGAGTATGTGAAACACTTTATTAACTCGTGTTATTATTTATTACTTATACTAGTTGCCCGGTGCATGAAATTCATGCACGTTAAAAGGGGACCCAGACTCAAGTCCCCGCCCACCCACATGCATCTCAAAATCGAGTGAGACCCAGACCTGGCCGCCCCCCCCGCCCCCAATTGGGCTAGATCCAGACCCAGCTAATTCCACCCTTGTCGAGCCTCGCTGGGCAGGGGGTGTAGCTTCAGGTCCCCTGGCCCGGTGCCAGGATGGGGTGGGGGGTGTGCCTTGAGGTCCCCAATCAAGCCCCGCTGGGTGGGGGACCCAGCCTGAGATCCCCTGTCAAGACCCGTTGGGTGCGGGTCATGGCCTGAGGTCCCCCGTCAAGCCCCTCCAGGTAGGGGCACAGCCTCAGTCCCCTGTCAAGCCCCACTGACAGGGGGGTGCAGGCTAAGGTCCCCGGTCAAGCCCCGCTGGGCGGGGGGTGCGGCCTGAGGTCCCCTGGCCTGGGTCCGGGGCAGAGAGCAAGGCCTGAGGTCCCCGTCAAGCCCTGCCAGGTGGGGGATGTGGCCTGAGTTCCCCAGCCTGATGCCAAGGCAGGAGGCCCAGCCTGAGGTCCCCCAGCCTGATGCCAGGGCAGGGGGCACAGCCTGAGGTCCCCTGTCAAGCCCCACGGGGTCGGGGTAGGGTGTAGCCTCAGGTCCCTGCTGATTGCTCATTAAGGCTCCTTATGGGAACTTGGCCTCAGCTGTGGGTGCAGCCATCTTTGTGATGGAGTGATGGTCAATTAGCATATTCCCTCTTTATTATATAGGATTATTTTCCATACAAACAAATGTAAACCTACTTTTGCCCACCCTATGTATGTACTGTATATATATGTGTGTGTATACATATATGTGTGTGTGTGTATATTTAAATATATAATACTAGAGGCCTGGTGCTTGAAATTCGTGCATGGGGAGGGGGTCCCTCAGCCCGGCCTGCACCCACTCCAATCCTGACCCCTGTGGGATCAGGCCTAAACCGGCAGTCAGACATCCCCCTCGCAATCTGGGACCACTGGCTCCTAACTGCTCACCTGCCTGCCTGCCTGATCACCCCTAACCACTCTACCTGCCTGCCTGATGCCCCTAACTGTTCCCCTGTCTGCCTGATGGCCCCTAACCGCCTCTGCCTGCCTGCCTGATGGCTCCTAACCTCTCTGCCTGCCTGCCTGATTGCCCCTAAGTGCCCTCCCCAGCCAGCCTGGTCTCCCCTAACTGTCCTCCCCTGCCAGCCTGATCCCCCTAACTGCTCTCCCCTACTGGCCTGATCCCCCTAACTGCTCTCCCCTGCCGGCCTGATCACCCCTAACTGCCTCTGCCTCAGCCCCGCCACCTTGGCTTTGTCCAGAAGGACATCCAGAAGGATGTCCGGTCTAATTAGCATATTACCTTTTTATTAGTATTGATATTACCAAAATCTTGGTTTTGATGTTTTATTGTTACTGTAGGCTGTCTTTGTTGTTAAGGAAGCCGCTTTTTGTTTTAGAGTTTGTTATAAGGGAATTCCCAAGTTCACATTTAAGAAAAAAATAAGTAGCTCATCTAAAACCATCTTTAAAATAATCAGCTTTGAGAGATGTCGGAGCTCACTGAGGACAGCCTTCTTGGCCACCAGAGAAGAGAATCACTTTGTAACTTGGACAAGAAGTGTTCGGTGACCCGTGTTCTGTTAGTTCAATGGGCTGTCTGTATTTTAAGCTGATCGGTAACCGCTGCCCAGCCCTTAGAAAGCCCCGAGCCACTCTCCTTCCTCCTCCTCCCCGTCTCTTCGCTGCGTTCCTCACTTGCTGTCCTGTTAGGAAGATCTTCAGCCTACTCTTTGAACATCTAAGCACGCAGGATTATCGGCTAACCAGCAACGCCGACCCAGCAGAGAAAGGGCGCCTGACCCCTTGAATTAAGCTTACAGAGCAGCAAGGAGAGAGTCGTGTTTTTTAATTCCATTGAAAACACCTCTCTTGGTTCAAAATCCTGTGGATGATAGGAGGACTATTAAGTCAATAGTGCCTAATCTTAGGAAATTTCCGTTCCTGCTCTTTTCTCTTACTTTGCTAGACGTGTCATGTCTTTGATGGTATTTCGTGCATTTTGTAATGGAAGACATTTTGAATGAATGACAGTCCTACCCCACTGGAGAGGGGGTAGAGCCTTTTTGGCATTAGGATCTTCTGGACCTCCAGGGCAGGAATGTGGAGGTGTAGCCATGATGGGCATCAGACCAGGCTTGGCGTGGGCATCGTGTCGATGTGAGTGATTGCCCCTCCCTCCCACCAGGTGAGCAGACCCCTGGGCGACACAGGGAGGCAGCTGGAGCGCCAGGAAGAGCCCAGATGGCATGAGCCGGGCGTGGGAAAGGGCCCAGCAAATTGACACACAGTGTGGGACCCACGACCAGTGAACAGCCCTCTGCTGTCACGCTGTTGTTTTCAGTTGATGCTGATGAGCTCTGCTCTGTGAGGATGGCCAGCGTTCATGGGGGCTGTCCATCCCGTGCCTGTTCTGTGACAGGCAGGTACCAGGGCTGTCCGAGGCAGCCCTGCTCACTGCCCCGGAGCTGTTAGTCCTGGGGGCTCAGACCGTGGCTGGGCTGTCTGGCCAGGGCCATGGTGGTGAGGTGCAGTTGGATTGGGTCCCCTGAGGAAGGGGTACAGGGGAGAACTCCCCTTGCACGGGCTCGCAAAGGTATACTGTGGAAGGCCCCTCCTCTGAGTTACGGGGCGCGTCTGACTGTGGTGTCCGCTGGGCCCCGTCCAGCCCCTGCACGTGGCTCGGATCACCGCTGCTTCACGCGCTGGAGGGGCCTGACCACTGCCTCCACGGCTTCCCGGAGGCCAGGTCCTGACGTGCGAATTGAGACCCGTCTTGGTCTGCTCTGGCCGTGGTAACAGAATCCCAGCCGCTGGGTGGCTTAAACAACGGACATTTATTTCTCACGCCGCTGGCGCCTGCAAGTCCAAGGTCAGGGGTTGGCAGTTCGGGGCCGTGAGAGTTCTCTCCTGGCTTGTGGTTGGTTACCGTCTTGCCGTGCCTTCCCATGGGGTGGGGGGGGCGGGGGGCGGGGGGAGGAGGCAGAGAGACTGCAAGCTTCCTGGTGTCTCTTCTTATCAGGGCACTGCCCCCCTCACAGGGACTCTGCGGGGACCTGTTCTGCAGCACCTCGCGAACGCCTCCTCTCCAAATGCCCTTGCGTTGGGGCAGGGCTTCCACAGACGAACGGGGGAGGGGAGGTGCGGAAGCCTTCAGTCCGCACCAGCTTCCCGTGTGATGCTTCATTTACCGCGAAAGGACACATGTATGCGTTTTCTGGAGGGGGACAGCCACGTGGACTAGACAGCTATTTGGGCTGGCTTTTGATTTTGCAAGATCAAGAAAAATCTCGAAACAAACAATGAAATTCCATTAGCGAAGCGCTTCAAAGGGCCATCTCAGTGAAGTCAATAAGTCTGTGCGGAGAAGGTTCTAGGCATCGGCTTACTGACCGCGCTCAAACCGCCGCGTTCCCTTTGTTCTCCCTAAAGTTGCGGGACGGAGGTGAAAACAGCCTTCCCGGTCTATCGCGTTCCCGAAACCCAAGCACAATGGCATTCCTCTGGCTGCGAGCCGGCGGCCGCGGGCCTGCTATTTATGTTTTATTAAAGGCGCGCATTCCGGAGGGAGGCCTGCGAGCAGCCGGCAGACGGGAGATGCCGCCTTTCATCTGCGCGCTTCCGGGAGACGGGCCCGCGGCTCCCGCTGTCCCCCCGTGTGCTTGTTTACCTGGGCCGTGTTCAAAGGCAGAGAAGAACAGAAAGGGGAGAGTGAGGGAGATCACGCATCTGACTTTACATTTCAGAACAGACTCCTAATTGCAGTTTGACAAGACTACGTGATCACTTCCGGCTCTCACGGAATTTTCCAGGGGGGTCTGGTGTCGGGGGCTCTCCTATGGATCCTTGTAGGGAATGGCCATCACCCCAAGCAGGTCCCTTGGGGCCACCGTTGTTTACAGAGCTGTCAGCAGCCCGCCCCAGGCCAAGGCTTCTGAAGTCACACGGGCGCCCCAGCCCGGCCGGGAGCTGGCTGCCAGCCGGTCCAGAGGAGGCCGGGCTTCCTGGGCTTCCTGGGGGCTGGGAGCAGGAGCGAGGGCGCCGAGCAGGAGGCCCGAGGCAGGGGTGGCCATCGCAGGGCCTGGAGCCTGCCTCCGGGTCTTTAAGGAACTGATTCGGTTCCGGATGCCGGGCCCGCGGCTCTGCAGCAGTAGCCTCTTAGCTCGACGGCTTGCCCGGCTGCCGCGAGGCTGCGGCGCTGTAACCTGCCCGAGGAAGCCTCAGGGTCCCTCCCCGCACCTCCCCCAGCGTGGGGGTCGCCTTCCCCGGGTGAAGTGCGCTCCGTCATGTATGTGGCTGCGCTTGGCCTGCAGCCAGTCCGCGTGCACAGGCGGAACGCGGTTTCTTCCTGGCCCCAGGAGCTAGAGCTTTTCCGTCGGCCTGCTCTTGATTCCATCCGGGGAGGGCGTTCCTGTGGACTGTGCACAGTCACTGCTCAGCTCAGCTGCTGTGCTGGCCGCCTGCACCTGCCTTGGGGACCAGCAGTGCCGGGCCCTCGGAGCTGGAGCCGGGGGGCACCCGGGTAAGGTCTGGGCTCTCGGTGTGTGTCCATCTGCACCTTCTTTCCTCCTGAGAGGCTCCTTCTGTCAGTCAGGGCCGCGCCGGGTCTGCCTGGAGCCTGGGATGCTGGGCGTCTCCCCTTCTCTGCGCCAGGGGTCCCCAGAGACGCAGTGTGTGTATGAGCGAGCTGTGCTATGTGCCGGCTCCCACAGCCCTGGCGCTGAGAGGCCGGTCTGCGCTCTGCACACGGGAGTCCCGGGAGCGGGTCTGAGGGGGGCCCAAGCCGCAGCCAGAGGACAGAGGCCGGTGTCCCCGGAGGCAGTCCGGCAGCGAGGCCAAGGCCTCGGCTCTTTTGTCCCTTTCGTGGCCGAAGTGGATTGCGGGACGCCCACCCGCAGGGGGAAGGCCCTCTGCTCCCCCCAGTCCCCGGCTCAGATGCTAGTCTCTGCCCAGACCCTCCGACATGCCCAGAGCTGATGCCTAACCAGCTGGCCGGACACCCTGTGGCCGGGCACCCTGTGGCCAGGCAAGGTGACGCCGCCCTAGTGCTCCCACTGCCCCGTGACCCTGAGCCACGTGTGCGGCCAGAGCTGCACGCTCCTCCAGGGCGGGGCCCTCTTCTCCTGTGTTCTCCGCAGCGACGTGATGCCCTCCATGGCCTGAACGTTCGGTGAGCGTGTGTGGGATGGTTGATCGATCCAGTAAACGGATGCCTATGCCAACGCAGAATCGCTCCTGAACAGCCGTGGGTAAATCAGTTCTTGGTAAATGGAATCTGATTTCATACGTACCGGGACGTGCAGCATTGGAGATCCCGGGTGATACGTACCGGGACGTGCAGCATTGGAGATCCCGGGTGATACGTCCCGGTACGTGCAGCATTGGAGATCCCGGGTGACTGGGAATCCGAGCGGCCTTGACTCCGTTTTATTCACGTTGTACCAACAAGGAAGCCGAGTTGCAGAGAAACTGTGTGACGTGTCGCCATCTGATATGTTGGTTGCATGGACGGTCTCCTAAAGCAAAGCGCACCTGTCATTCATGTAGGGACCCTGAAAAGCCGTCTATGGGGTTTACAGCATTAGATCGATGACATCCTGTTTTCAGCAGGATTCGTCTTTAGTCTGCAGATACGCAGTCAATTTGTCTGAATTAAACAGTATTTCAGTACTGTACTCACGGGTAAAGTCTATACAGTCACGTGCTACAGAACGGCATTTCGGTCAGTGACGGACCGTGCATAGATGGTGGTCCCATAAGATTATAGTGGAGCCGGCGGAACATTCCTAGGGCCTAGTGACATCATCGCCGTCAGAGCTACCACATCCCTCCCGTGTGCGTGATGCTGGTGTAAACCTGCGGCACTGCCAGTCATGTAGAGGTGGACCGTGCAGTCTGCACAGTACAGACGTGATCATGCTGACCAGTGACTATGTGGTTACCCCACACAGCCGAGCTGCGAAGTGGGCTGTGCCCTCCAGGTATGTGTTCTCGAGAGCACGCTCCGGCGTTCGCACGACACATGTGTCCCGTCCTGAGAAATGCCTGTACTGCACAGTTCTGCAGGGAATGGCGGGTTGATGAGGAAAACGGAACACAGGGAGCATGCAGAGGAAGCTTCCGGTAGGGAGGGTCCCTGCGGAAGGCCCGGGCCGGGGCACCTGCTGTTCATCTGTGACTGGGAAGATGGTGAGTAGACGGCGCCAGGCCTGGGGTCCCGAGAAGGAGTTCCCAGACTCACGGTTGAGGCGATGGGAGTTGCTCGGGCAGCGGCTCAGGGTGAAGGGTGACAAAGATGTTGGAAAGATCCAGTGGGACCTTGGCAACGGCTTCCTGGTTGGATGGTTCGTTTTAAGCTGGTGGGGTTTTATCAGCATCTGTGCCGGGTTAATGCCGTACCTTCCGCTCCGTTCTGGAATGAAGGCATTTGTGAGATGTGAGGAACGTGAGGGAGGAGCCGGGCTCCTTTGGGTCTCTGTCGTGGGTGATCCACGTGAGAGGAATCGACGACTCAAGGTGTGTATCACGTGTGCTCGTCTTTCTCCGCTGGCCGGCCACGCTCCTGCTTGCCGTGAATTTGCGGTTGTCATTTACCAGAAAGGAAGCGTCCTGCTCCCCTGCCGTCTCGAGCGGTGGATCTGATGTGAGGGCAGGAGCTTGTACGCAGGGCAGCTGACAGCTGGCACAGCGATCGACTCCGAGGGGCGGAATGGTTACCCCATCTCACCAATAAGGAAACCGAGGCGCAGGGATAGAGAGACACGTGACCCGCAGGCGTGTGTCCGCCAACACGGTCCCCACGGCTGAGCGTCCTCCTTCCGCTTTCACATCTATCACAGCGTCGCCTGCCGAGGCTGCTCGTTCCCCAAGACCGCGTGACCTTACTTAGGGGGCGATGTCCTGAATAGGCACCCTCGTGGGCGATAGGACAGATTTGGAGAAAGGGAACCTTCCGGTGATCCAGACTCTCGTCTGTGCTCATCACCGTCTCCTCTCAGCCGGCACCGGATCGCCCCGAGCCGGCTTGTGGCGCTGGCCAGGGACCAGGAGGGAATGGGGGGGTGGGGGGTTTCCACTGGAGCATCAGGGTAGCTGCGGGGCGGACTGCGCATGGGCTTGCGGAGGTGGAAGCTGAGAGGGAGCGCGTGGCTTGCACAGGCCGCTGGGGCCGCGTCAGACCGGGAGGGCCCGGCAGCTCTCCCCCTGCGCGGGGAGTCCCGGGTCACGTTCGGTTTCCGTGGGTTGGGAGTAGAAACTTGTGCGGTCGTCCTTGGATCCTCGTAGGTTCGAGGTAAAGAGGTGGATCGAGACATTTCGCCTCCCTCCCTGGGCCTTTCTTTTGAGTGACGCGGGGGTAAGTAATGCTGTAGACGGAGCACCACGGAGCGGGCCGGTGGTGGGCAGATTGGAGACCAACGCTCCGCCGGGCAGGGGTTTATTGTTTCTAAATCGCATCAGAGATGTGATGAGATAAACAGCACCAAAAGCAAATTGCCAGTTTAAAACGTTCTGCTCAGTGTCTGAAAAATGAATACTAATACGTTTCGAATCGTAACATCACAGTAAGTTCTTGCTTTATGCAACCGAGGCCTACTAATAAAAGTCAGAATTACAGACATATTCTCGGGAAGACCACTAGCTTCCAAGGACCGAGTGTGGTACGCTCAGCTCCTCTGTGGTGTCCCGGAGCCGCACACGGACGCCGGAGGGAGGCTGGGGAAATGCCGAGGCCGGCGCCTCGCTCCCGGACGCCGGGCTTGGTGGCCGGGCTGTGGCCTGCGGCAGCCCTTGTCCGCTCCCAGGAGACGCTGGTGCGCACCCGAAGGTCAGAGCCCTGCTTTTGTGGCACTGATTCTCTGGCTCTCTTCGGTGCTGTTTGCCTACGTGCTCTCCCTTTTAACATGTTGGCTCGGGAGCCGCACTGCTCTGCGGAAGGCAGCAGGTCAGCTCGCGGTGACGGGAGGGCTGGCCTCTGCCTTCCAGGTGCTCTGTGTGGCCGGGAGCTACGGGCAGGTCACCTTCCTCTCGCACATCCGCATGCCAAGTGCCGGGACCTCGGCTTTGAACCCTCCCTGCGGGCCCTTTACCTGGCTCCGAGCCCGCAGGGCACGGCCGTGCCAGCGTGAATCCAGCTTCTGCATCTGATTGACGCGGGGAGGGTCAGGGCCACCCTGGGGAGGCCTTGCCGTGACTAATTCCCCTCCGGACGTCCTCCGTGTGTCTGCCCGAGGCCTTGGCCTTGGCTACGCTGTGAAAGTCACGGGAGTAAAGAAACACTTGGTGCGGCTGCTCCTCCGGGCATTCAGGGAAACACTTCGCAGCCCTGGCGCGGCCGCTGCGCTGGGGCAGGCCCGGGCGCCTGGTGGTGTGTGCACAGCGGGCGTGCTGTGCCCTCGGGGTGGGACGGGCACTGGTCAGCACGGCCCGCCGCTGCTGAGGCCACCATGCTCTGTGCAGTCATTTGGGGGGCAGGGGGTGAGTGTGTGAGAATGTGAGTGTGTGAGAATGTGAGTGCGTGTGAGAGAATGTGTGAGTGTATGTGAGTGTGTGTATGTGTGCATGTGTGTGAGTGTGTGTATGTGTGCACGTGTGTGAGTGTGAGTGTGTATGTGTGAAAGTATAAGTATGTGTGAGTGTATGAGAGTGTGTGTGTGTGAGAGTGTGTGTATGTATGAGTGTATGAGAGTGTGTGTATGTGTGAGTGTATGAGAGTGTGTGTGAGTGTGTGTATGAGTGTATGAGAGTGTGTGTATGTGTGAGTGTATGAGAGTGTGTATGTGAGTGTGTGTATGTGTGCATGTGTGTGAGTATGTGTGCACGCGTGTGAGTGTGCGTGTGTATGTGTGAAAGTATAAGTATGTGTGAGTGTATGAGAGTGTGTGTGTGTGAGTGTGTGTATGTATGAGTGTATGAGAGTGTGTGTGTGAGAGTGTGTGTGCGTGAGTGTGTGTGAGAGTATGTCTGAGTGTATGTATATGTGTGTGTGCATGCACACACTCACATATTAGGATGTACATATATTTTTGTGTTTCACACTTGAAGCTCATTTTTTCAATGTTTATGAAAGTTATCCAAAGCGAGGAAAATATTTAAATCCGTGCTTCTCAAACCTTTGTAGGCATCTGGGGATCAGCCCAGGACCGGGTCCGCAGTGTGAGAGGCACTGACTTACCTAAATCCCCCCGGGCCCCTTTCTGAGCGCCCTGACAGCTCACGCCGGGCTGCCGGGTCCTCTAGAGAAAGAAGCGCCTGCGCTCTGCCGTCCATGGGCCTTGCCGTTCTGAGACTGCAAAGGCCCGTGTATCACGCTCCGCTCTATTTTTGGAAGTAACGCAGGACGTGTTTCAGCCGGATTCCGGCTGCCTGTGGAGTGAGGCATTTCTTCGTGTTTGACTGACCACCTGCTGGTAATTTATTTCCTTTGAGCTCCTCAAGTCATTACAAGAATCACCCAACAGTTTGAAATCGAAATGATGTCTCACTATAAAATGTCAGCCATCTAGCGTAAAAATATCACACACCGTTAAAACTATAATTGCCACCCCCTCTTACATCGACACGGGTCAGAGCCACGGGGTCCTGGCGGAAGGAGGAGGGTTCGAGGTCCAAGCCCTGCCTCACAGAGAGACCGCCTTCGGTGGCCAGTCCCCTGCTGAAAAGTCCCTGCAATTGTGACCCTGCTCACCGCCCGCCTCTCGCCGCCCTGGCCATCCTGACACGGCAGAGAGGCCGCCTGCGGCTCCTGCCCCGGGGGCTCTGTGTGTTCGTCGCTGGGCTGGGTCCCATCCTCTGTGCGCTTATCTCGTGCCCTTGCCTTCCGGAGCCGCCGGCAGCCCTCCCCACGCCCCTGGGCAGCGCACAGCAGGCCGAGGGAGCCTGCGGACCCCCGCTGCGGGGCCCTGTTTGGGTAAGTGTCACCGCTTTCAACGGCAAAGAGCTCAGCTAAATTGCAGCTCCAGAGGCGGCGTTGATTGCATCTTACACGTTTTATCGGACCGTTGGAAAGCATGTGTTTGCCGTGGGTCTGACCACCCGGGTCGGTGGCTTTTGAACGCGTCGCTAGGACTCGCCTTGCGGGGAAGGTGGGCAGGGCCGGCGGGTGAGTGATCTGGAGTCTGCCCTCGGCCGCCTCCGCTCCGGGCTTGCAGAGGTCGGGGCTGAGACGTGCACTTGGGAAGAGACAGCTCACCCTGAAGCCTGCTGCCTCGCCCCGAGGGGTGCTGCAGAGACCCGCTGCCCTGCTGCCGGGAGCCACCAGCGGGCCCAGCGGCCCTGACCGCGAGCCAGGCTCCGGCGCCACTTAAAGAGCTTGGTCGGGGAAGGCCTATTTCTAGGCGGGAAGAACTTCCTTATGAAGCAGTGCTCCTTCCCCCCGCCCCTGGGGGCTGGCACAGGGCACTGGCCTCTCCTGTCCACCCGCCGCCCTGCCCCGCCTCCCCTGCGTGTGGGAGGAGATGCCCGCAGACATGCCCACCGCCCTCCTCCCCCTGCGAGGGCCCTGACCGGGCGTCAGCCCCCTTTCCCAAACTGCGCTTTCCTCGGGGACCAGCGGCCCCTGCAGGCGCTCAGCCCTTCTCGCGTGCTCCTGTTTGTCCGGAAGGAAAACTCGGCGACGCTTCCTTGTGATGCTTCTCCTGCCTGTTGGCCGTGGCCTGGGTCAGCCCGGGCGGCGGCCGTCCGAAGGAAGGTCCCCGGGCAGTGAGGGAAGCCTGTTAACTTTCGAGAGCGATGCCCGCACTTAAGCCAACTGTCCCCCATCCTGGTTGTTCCCGGTTTTGGGGGGCGGTCATGACGGATCCTGCTGTCAACATCTGGCACATCAGGTCCTTGGGTGAACGCCAGTCTTCATTGCTCCGGGGTCAGTGCTCCAACGTGGCGTTGCCGGGCTGGGGGCTAGTCACACGCTAGGGCCAGCAGAACCTGCCGCGCCTTTCGAGTGTCCACAGCAATGCCCGGGTGACCCAGATTGTGTCTTTCCACACCCTCCGTATTTGCCAGTATTTGCCACTGTTTTTAGGTCAGTCACTCTGCTAAGTGTGTGCTGAGAACTCCTGGGGTTTTCATTTGCATTTCTCCCGTGGGTCATGGTCTGGCCATCTCTCTCTGCCTGTGTGTTCCACCTGCAGATCCTCGTCACTGAAGCAGCTGTTCGCATCTTTGCTTCCTGTTGGCCTGTGCATTGTGTACTGTTGGTTTCCGAGGGTCCTTTGTACATTGTAGATTCTGGTTCTTTTTCAGATAGGTGATGAGGACATACTTCCTCCTAATCTGTGCTTATCTCCCCATCCTTTTCACAGGGACTCTTGTGGAACAAAAGTTTTAAACTTCGATAAAGTTCAATTTTTAGTTTTTCTGTCTTTTTAAAATATATATATTTTTATTAATTTCAGAGAGGAAGGGAGAGGGGAGATAAACATCCATGATGAGAGAGAATCATAGACGGGGTGCCTCTTGCACGCTCCACACTGGGGGTGGAGCCTGCAACCCGGGCCTGTGCCCCAACCGGGCACTGAACCGTGACCTCCTGGTTCACAGGTCGGCACTCAGCCACCGAGCCATGCAGGCCCGCCTAATTTTGTATCTTTTGTGTATTGTACTTTTGATGTCAGTCTGAGACTTTCTGCTTACCTTTAGACGCCAGAGATTTGCAGGATAAAACTAGGCTCAAAAAATGAGTTGGAAAATGTTTCTTTATTTTTATTTTTAATTGTGTAGGATTGATATGAATTCTTTACGTGCTCGATAAAATTCTCCAACGAAATTATTTGGGTCTAGAGATTTCACTTTCAGGAACTCTTTTTTTTTTTTTGAATCCTCACCCGCAGGCATGCTCCTGTTGACTCTACAAAGACAGGACGGAGAGGGAGAAAGAGAGAAAGAAACATTGATATGAGGGGGAAACATCCATCAGTTGCCTCCTGCAAGCATCCCGATCAGGGATCGAACCGGCTATCTGGATCTGTGTTCTGACCCGTAACCGAACCCGAGACCTTTAGGCGTGTGGGGTGACACCCCATCCAAGTGAGCCCCTCCGGCCAGGGCTTCCGGAGCTGTAATCACAAACTTAATTTCTTTAATGGGTTGTGGACTGTTCAGGCTGTCTACCTATTCTGATCTTGCTAGAGGTTTGTCAGTTCTATTTTTTCCTCGAATCGTCAGCTTTTGATCCATTGATTTTCTGTATTGCTTCTCTTTTTCAGCTGTATTGATTCTGCTTCATTACTATTATCCTTCAGCTTGCTTTGGGTTTAATCTTGATCGTCTTTCTTTTTCTGAGTTAGGAAGTCAGGTTATTAATTTGAGGCTTTTCCTCTTCTCTGATGTAAACTTTCAGTGCTATAAGTTTTCCTCTCAGCACTGCTTTAGCTGTGTCCACATATTTTGATACATGTATTTCCGCTTTCATTCAGTTCTATGTAGTTTTTAATTTCCTTTCAGACTTTCTCTTCGACTGGGAATATTTAAAACCTTGTTTACAGATGTTTGAAGATTTTTCTGTTGTCTTTTTGTTACTGATTTCTAGTTTGATTCTCATGGCCAGAGCATACATTCTGTATGAATTCACTTCTTTCAAATGCGTTGAGGTTTGTTTTTAGGTCAGAAACTATAATTGCAAGCACTTACCTGCAAAACCATGTGGGAATCCAGTTGTTTTTTATTAAGCCAGGCATGAAGAAATTTGAAAAAACAAACAAGTGAAACAATGCCACTCTTCTGTGTATTTTTGTTGTTCAGGATAATACACTTATTTTTCAAGAACACATGGATGTGTTCCTCAAAAGCTCCACACACTGAAATAGCAGAACTTACCGGGAAAATGGGGTTGGGGCAGACCACCCAAAACATACGGGATTTTGCAACCCGGGTACCAATAAAAACTAATACTCCTAGTGACTTTCTTCATTGATTTGCTGTTTTGATAAAAATGGGCAAGTCTTCTGAATTTGTTGACCTGCACTTATCTCCATGGCGACATAGCGAGGGAAGGGAAGTGGGTCCCGAGGGCCCTAAACGCGGCACTGCTTGCACGACGCTCGCCAAGCGGCCTCTTCGGTTCTAGGGCAGCTGTGTTGGTTGTCATCATTGTTGTTAGTTGCTTCCCGTCCATTTTCAGACCTGCTGTTTAATAAAGGACAAAAGTGATCTGTGACCGCATGACAGCATTAGTGTGCTGGGCAAAATCACGTCCAAACGAACACCACTCGCGTGCTCTGCTGATATCAGCTTGCTGCTTATCAGCCCCCTTTGCCATAATGTGGGTAAAAGAAATCAGAGCTTTAGCAAGACTCAGGGTACTGTGTATTTTCTGTGCTTGTTTACCGTTGATCTCTCTAAACTAGAATATAAACTACGTGAAGTTAGGGCTTTTGCTGTGCTTTTAATTCACATCTGTATTCCCACCTCATGGGTGGGGTGCCACTGAAGTCATCGTCGAACGAAAGAACACACACCATGTAACGAAGTCAGTAGTTAGCTCTGGCTGGCGTGGCTCAGTGGTTACAGCGCTGGCCTGAGCACTGAAGGGTCGAAGGTTCGATTCCTGGATTGCAGGTTAGATCGCTCGCCCCGGCTGGGAGCATGTGGAAGACAAGCAATCAGTGTGTCTCTCTCACATCGACGTTTCTCTCCCCCTCCCTCCTCCCTTCCTTCCACTCTCAAATAAAACCAGTGGAAAATTTCCCCAGGTACGGATTAACAAAATAAAATAAAAAGTAAATATGTAGACTTCTCAGGAATTCTGAAATAATTGAAAATATGGACACCTGTTTTTTGTTGGTTGATTGATTTTTTTTTTTAATTGAACAACTTCTTTGGCTTAATCGCGTACATTTAAGACTGTAACCTGATTTGTGTTATGTAGAAGGCCAAAAGTAGACGTGTTTGAATGAAGCTCAAGATTCAGCATTCTGTAAGAAGGTGCAATGTTCTTCTATGACAGTATCCTAATATATAAAAAGCCAGGGGTCGTTACGACTGAAACAACCGGACAGACGACCGAATGTGGGGTAACCAGGCCACAAGGGGGGCAGTGAGGGACAACCAGACTACTGTCCAGCAGGCTGCATGGGGCAAACAGGCCGGTGGGGGGTGGGGGGCAGTTAGGGGCAAACATGCCAGCAGTGGGGGCAGTTAGGGTCAATCATGTCAGCAGTGGGGGCAGTAAGGGGCGACCAGGCTGGCGGGGCCAGTGAGGGGCGATCAGACCGGCGGGCAGGTGAGCGGTTAGGACTCAGTGGTCCAGGATTGTGAGAGGGATGTCCGACGGCCAGTTTAGGCCCGATCCTAGGCAGTCAGACATCCCCCGAGGGGTCCTGGATTGGAGAGGGTGCAGGCTGGGCTGAGGGGACCCCCCACCCCATGCACGAATTTCATGCAGCGGGCCTCTAGTGTTTTAATAAAAGCTAACGTGTCTGTTGATCTTCGGCCGTCAGCCCCGTGCTATGCACCGGGAGCACATTAGCTGGTATAACGCCGTGACAGTCTCCGGGAGGCAGCTCTCAGTGTGCTCTGAGGGTCTCCTTTAGTTCTTGAAACTGAGACCCTTCCAGGGGTCCGACGGCCGGTGCATTTCACAGTGGCACTGGGAATGTGTCCAGTCGCTGGATCTCACTCACGACACACACGCGATCCTGGAAATCGCCCGGGCCGCGGGCAGGTGTGGCCTTGGCAGCGGTGCCAAACTCTCCTCGCCGGCACGGTCTTCTTCCCACCACACACGGCAATTAAATTCCCGAGTAAACATACCTGGCTGGACTTGCTGTTGACTCCAGTGCACACCTTCCTAACGTTCTGCATTGAGAATGCGAGTCCTGCGCGGACGGAAGGGTGGGTGGGGGCCGTCCTCGGAGGCGGAGGTGCCTGCTGAACGGCTGCTTTTCTCGTGGCGCCCATTCTATTTTGTTTTCTTTTGCTCATCCTCACCCGAGGATATCTTCTCGTTGGTTTTTAGAGAGAGCAGAAGGGAGGGGGAAAGACACAGAGAGAGAAACATCCGTGCGAAAGGGGCACAGTGATTGGTTGGTTGCCTCCCACACATGCTCGGAGCAGCGCTGGGATGGAGCCTGCAACCTAGGTCTGTGCCTTTGCCCAGAATCGGGCCCGGGGCGCTTCCCTCCAAGGCCCAGCGCCCTGTCCGCTGAGCCACACCGGCGGGAATGCACAGCACCCGTTCTTACGTGAAGCAGCGGTGTGTAGACACGCATCTTCCGAGTTAGGTGTTTGGTAGCACGTTCTTGAAGACGAGGAGCATAACGTTGTGCCACTGAAAACAACGGACAGCATTGGTTACGACAATTGACAGTCGAGCTTGAGTTTTGGGAATCGTCTCTGCGTCCCATGGGCTTGATGGCGTACCGTTCATTAAGGACTTTCACAGGCAGCAGCATTCGCCCTGGAGCTGGAGCGGCACTCGGAGGGCCCTGAACCCTCAGTTTCTCTGGACTTTGGCGGCTCAGGCCCACCGGTGCCCCCCCAGCTGCTGCCCTGGCTACTATGGGGGCACCTCAGCCCTGGGAACCCCATCGAGGGCCCTGTCAGCTTCGGGCATGGCCTCGGCTCGCTGATGGTCCCTCACTTCCTGGACTCTGACTGCTCAGGGCAGAGACCAACTGTGTTCCTAGCCCAGCAGCCGGAGACCCTCACACCGGCTGGAGGATGCTGCAGCGCCGTCACTGTGGGGCAGGGTGCCGGAGCCTCTGTGTGGCCTCCTTTCCTGGTGAAGCTCTGCGAACGTGGAGAAGGTGGCGAGGGGCTCCTGGCTGTTGGTGGGAGAGGCTGTGTGCATAGTGGGGACTCGACTCACCTCTGCTGTCCCAGTCGTGCCCACCAGCAGCTTGAGAGTGGGACCACACGACACCCCATTCCTATGTTTGCAGTCATCATGGCTTGGTTAGTTTTATCTTTGAAATCATCCTCTATGATAAAAGGCTAATATGCAAATCAACCGAACAGCAGAATGACCGGTTGCTATGACATGCACTAACCACCAGGGGCAGACACTCAATGCAGGAGCTGCCCCTTGGTGGTCAGTGCACTCCCACAGGGGGAGTGCCGCTCACCCAGAAGCCGGGCTCATGGCTGGTGAGCACAGTGACGGTAGCTTAGGCCCGCTCCCCACAGGAGAGACGTCAGTCAGACACCCCCTGAGGGCTCCTGGACTGCTAGAGGGCATAGGCCGGGATGGGGGACACTCTGCCCCCCACGAGTGCATGAATTTCATGTACTGGGCCTCTAGTGTGTGTGTGTATGTATATATATGTGTATATATGTGTGTGTATGCTATCTAATAAAGAGGGTATATGAAAATTGACCGTCACTCCGTCACAAAGATGGCGGCACCCAGTCCCCTCAGCCCTGTCGGAGTCCCCCAGTCCTTTCAGTCCCACTGGTGGCGAGCAGGCAAGTGGGCCCCCCAGACAGCAGAGAACCATGGGGAGTGGGCCTAACCCATCAGTAGGACATCCCCTGAGGGCTATGCCCACCAGCCAATCAGGAGTGAGTATGCAAATTAACCCAACAAAGATGGTGGGTTAATTTGCATATGCAGGCGCTGAGCAGCTTGGGGCGGGGCGGAACACAGGTGTTCTGCACCACCCCAGCTGCTCCGGGCCTCTGGGCAGCGTGGAAAGGCAGAAAGGTGGCCCGGGCTGGAGCAGAAAGGTGGCTCCGGCCGCCAGGGGAAGGAAGGCCCATTCTTGCACGAATCTTCATGCATCGGGCCTCGCGTACTTGAATATTTAACTAGAACATATCTCGTCATTCGTTTCCATTTTATCTCGGAAGTGCCTTTGGAATGTACCACGATTTTCCTTAAGAAGATGAGTGTGAGTGTGATGCAGGAGCAGCGCCCACGTGAGAGTAGATGCCCGGCTCCGGTGGGCGCACTCGTCCCCTGCCAGCAGCTGGTGTGAGTGGCCGCGTTTACGGGAAAGGGACCCGCTCCCCGCACTTGCCAGGAGAGCCGCTCATAAATGATACCTCACGCCCGTGCTCTTGTTTCTCCCTGGGCTTTTAAGAAGGCGGCTTTCCGTTAGGGTCAGTTCAGGAGCTGGGGCGTGACACTGTGTGAATCTGGTATAAGCGACGCTTTGAAAGGAAGGTCAGTGGTTTGAACCGAAAGATGAGTCGCCCGGGAGGGTCAGCTGCTGAGGAGCAGACTTGGGCATAGGAGGTCCCGCCCCGCCGAGGGCTGCCCTCCTGCTGCTGCTCTTGGGTTTCAGCCGGGCCACCTGCTAGACGCCCGGGAATGTCACCCTTCCAGACAGCCGGGCTCCTCCGCTCTGGACCTCTCGGCTGTGGCCTGGGGACGCCCTCTGCTAAGCAGATGTGGATTAGTCTTTCTTTACTCACCGCTGCTTTAAGATGGAGGAGGAGGGGGAGCCAGTGCCCAGGTGCTGGTGGCCCGGCCACCAGCCTCTAGTTGCAGCCGCAGAGCAGGCGGGTCTGAGGCTCACGCCTCTAGTGCCGACTCCTGTCTCTCCTGCCGGGACCGAGTTTCTGGTGGTGGAGTCTCCATTTTCCACGGTGAGCCAGGTGGTTAAGTCCACAGCGCCCACCTGCGGGGGCAGGAAGCCACAGGCCTCCCAGCGCCTGTCCCCAGCGGCCCCGCGCCAGCCGGGCGTGGCTCCGTCCTCGATGCGCACAGGCAGTCACACTGGACAGGAAAGTTCAATGTATTCACGCTTCCACCGAGAAACCTTAGGAGTCCATTTGGGAAGTGACTTCTGCATCATAAAATTATAATGTCGTCGGGAGAGAGCATTAAGTCCATCCCTCTCCTCTGGATGGACCCTAAATCCGTGTTAGCCAGACAGACGAGCCTCTCTCTTTCATAAATGATTTATGTTCTGTTTAAAAGATTGTGAAAATGGAAATGTCACCGTTTTCCTTAGTAATTCATTCCAGGGTCTTATAATGATCACCCTAAGAATACAGAAGCAGAGTTCCTCTCTGCGTGTTTCTCCCAAGGAAGGGAGAGCTTTTCATTATTACTGGGGGAGACAGGTGCGCGCACACACACACACACTCTGCCTCAAAGGGCAGCAGGGGGACCCCACTGCCCTTTTCCCAGGTCAGGGTCTGATGACCTCACCTCCGAAAGGACGCAGTCACGTTCGCCTTTCTGGGCCTTTCCAGACTTTTCTCTGTGCCACGTACGGCGCATAAAGACCACATGCTGTCCCGGGGCCGGCGCCGACCGCGCCTAACCCTCTCGTCTCCTTCTCTCGCCTAAGCGTTGCGCTTTGCTACCGTGCTACCTCGTTTAATTCCAGGATCCACTGCCTGCTTCCGTGGTAAACCGCGCCGGGCTTGGCGGGAGAACTGTGACTCGGCACGTTGGCTCATCTCCGTGAAGATGCCGGTGGCCGTAATTTCAACGTAGACACGTAAGATTCCACCCTTCCTCCTCATGTCAGTGTCAGCGTCTGCGCCAACCGTAAGTCTACAGTCGCGGCATCGCAGTCGCGGCATCGCAGTCGCCGGCATCGCAGAGATCTTGCTGGCCAGCTCTCGCCGCTCTTCTCTGGGAAGAGCTCCCCGGTCAGGTCCCGGTGCCCGGCGTCGTGTCCGCACAGCAGAGGCCTGCTTAGCAAGCTGCGTGTTCTATGGAAGCGTGGACCACGGAATCGCTCACATTCAAGCCATAGCATCGTCCGTTACACTGGTGATGCCCCGTCAGTTGTAAAACCAAGTCCAAGTTCATGCGTGTCTGCCTCGAAGCAAGTTGCTTTCAACAAGATGTATCTCCTCGGACTTACTCTTGTAGGACACTGCAACCCCAGGAAGTGACATTTCTCGTTCCGTCGTCGAGTGCAGATGGCGGGACATCCGTCAAGCCTGTTGTGCCGTCGGCCTCAGGCATCAAAGCTACCGCCGTGGCAGTTCCGCTTTATTACGCGGCTCGGGTCACGCGCGTGGGTGACTCCGCTGAAGCACATAGCAGACAGCGAAATTGGACGTAGGGTGGTGAATCCAAACCTAAAAACACACATGAGGGCTCGGAACACGTGATGTGCAGCAGAAGCAGGGCCCCTGGACCAGGCAGAATTATACATCTCAGCAGCAAACCTCACGCCTCACTCCTCACACCTCACACCTCACTCCTCACTCCTCACACCTCACTCCTCACACCCATCCTGCCTCAGGCCCAGACGGGATCTCTGAGGGGCCAGTGCCTGCCTGACTCCTGTCCGTGTCCAGGGTGGCTGCAGACTCGGTGTGTTTATCGAACGGAAAGTTGGGCTGGTCAGAGACCTGGAGCCCTCCTGACCCCCTTCTCCCTCACCCCACCTTCAGTCCATCACTGCCTTTTCTTGCCCCCTAAACAGTGTTTGACAGCAGCCGTGTCTCTCCACCACCAGTCTCTGCGATTTCCTCGCCCTGACCCACAGCACCCTCCAGAGCGTCCCCTGGGCCCCCGGCCTGGCCTCCCGCCAGGTCGGCTCGCCCCTCTGGGTCCCTCCGGACCCCCTCCTTGGTGCGGCCAGAATGAGCTTTAGGGACGGCTCTGTCCAGGCTTCCTTCTGTCCCTCTAGAGCGGGGGTGGGAACCTTTTATCGGCGAGGACCGTTGTGCATTGATGACACCGTTCGAGGGTCATAACATTATCAGCGTAAACATTAGGCTGCTGCTGTGTCTGACCCGACATTTAATAGCTCGCCCTAAGGCCCTGGGCAGGGCTCGGCTCAGTGGTTTCTCCGGCCTTAGGCGGTGGCCGTCCCCCCTCTGCCCCCCCCACACACACCCCCCTCCCCCGTTCTAGAGTAATAGCGCGTCACCATCCATATACAGAAAAGGCTAAGTGGCCGTCCGACCGGCCGGTACGTATGACGCGCACGGACCACCAGGGGGCAGAAGCTCAACGCCGGAGCTGTGAAGCCGCGGTGACTCGGCAGCGGCGGTTCTCGGGTGACGCACCCCGGAACCAGAGAGGAGGGCATGCCCGAATCCGTGCACCGGGCCACCGGTTACAACACTGACAGTGCTGTTCACAAAGGCCTGTGACCGGGGCGATCACGTAACTTACTACTCACACGAGACCATGCGGGGCGTGGCGTGAGCACCGGCGACGGCGCGGGGGCCGGCTGCGGCTGGGCCCGGCTCACCTGCGCCCGTCCCCACCGCCCCCTGCTGGTTTTCCAGCCTTTGTGCCTCCCAAGGCGGCTCACGCCCCAGGGCCTGGCGCTTGGTTCGATCTGAGGGTCTGACGGGACTGCGCCGTCAGCTCTCGGCCACTGCCTGCGCGCGCGCGGGGACCAGGTTAAGTCTTCTTATTTGGGGCGGGGGGTGTCCAGGTGGGGAAGGGCAGAGGGCAGGCCCCGGGGCGTGGCAGGCTTTCCTGGCGTCAGAGGTAGAGAGCCGAGCGGCAGAGTGACCGCGTGAGGGGAGGGGAGGAGGCCTGGGAAGTGGACAGGGTGCGGGTGACACGGGTGCGCGCTGGGATTGCGTCAGAAACGTGAGCAGACATCTGACTCCCTGTGTTTTACTGACGAATAAGCAGAATCCCAGGCGCCCTGATCAGCGTCACGCAGGGGATGAGCGATGGCAAGGACTAGAAGCCGAGTGTCCTGTGGGCATACGTTTTTTAAAAATGATTGAAGCGTATGTACAGAAGTTGCCAAAGTCACATGTATGCATTGTCACTAAGTAAGTTCCCCCGTGCAACCACAGAGGGGGTCTGGCCTGCCTCCATCCACAGCCCCCTTACGCCCCGCCCAGCCCCCAAGGCCACGCCCGCCCTGGCCTCTGACACCGCCGACAGTGCTGCCCGGTTCTAACTTCCCGAACCCCGGGTGGAAGCTGTGCGGGAACTCCTTCCTGTCTGGCGTCTTCACCCCGTGTGTCTGTGGGTTCACCAGCTCCGGGCCGTGTGTGGCTGTAGGAGGTCCACTCCCGTTGGCGTGTGGAATTCCTTCGTGTGAGACACACAGGTGCCCGGGCGTCGCCGCCGGCCTGTGTGCACGCTGAGCTGGGTGACGCATGGCGTCCTGCATGCGTTAGGTTTGCTGGTTACTTTGCAGAGCCCCGGAAGGCGATGTGCGGGCGTGGCCTCTTCGGCCCAGGTGCCGACCCTGCTGTCACTTGGAGGCCAGAGTGCCTCGTTGTCCCCCGCCCCCCGTGGAGCAGAGAGGCCGCCTGCCCCGGGGACACACGGATGAATCGCAGTGGACGAGCCGGCGGCTCGGTCAGCGAGCGTGCAGCCGTGGGAGCTGTCATCGCGGCGAGCTGCCGGGGGGTCAGGTGGCCATCACTGCTACTTTTAAACAGGCCCGTTTATTTTGTTACCACTTTTATTTCAGTTAGGCTCTATTGGGGTGACCTTGGGCCACATGGACATACAGTTTCAGGGCGTGTTTCTAAGGTACAGCCTCTGTGTATCGCACCATGGGCCCGCCCCCAGCGTCACATCGTCTCATGTCGCCTCCTGTGGGGACCCCTTCTCCCCCGCTTCCCCCTGGCAGCCACCGCTGCCGTGTGTGCTCACGAGTGTCAGTTTTATGGCCCACCGCTGCGTGACGTCACGTGGTTCTTAGCTTTTCCTGTCTGAGTTCTGTCACCGCGCGTAATGCTCACAAGGCCCATCGTGTTGTTGCAAATGGCGCTACTTCTCCTTTACGGCCGAGCAGCAGCCCACTGTG
Source organism: Corynorhinus townsendii (assembly GCA_026230045.1). NCBI lineage: Eukaryota > Metazoa > Chordata > Mammalia > Chiroptera > Vespertilionidae > Corynorhinus > Corynorhinus townsendii. The sequence goes on along the minus strand of JAPDVU010000006.1, from coordinate 170,662,392 downwards.
CGTGGACGGACCACGCCTTCCTCATCCAGGCTCTCCCGCCGGCACCTGGAAGGGTTCCATGGCTTGGCTGCCATGTATGTGCCGCCGTGTGTGTGCCACCGTGTGTGTGCCGCCGTGTGTATACAGCCGTGTATATGCCGCCGTGTGTGTGCCGCCGTGTGTGTGCCGCCGTGTGTGTGCCGCCGTGTGTGTGCCGCCGTGTGTGTGCCGCCGTGTGTGTGCCGCCGTGTATATGCTGCCGTGTGTAATGCCGCCGTGTAATGCCGCCGTGTGTGTGCCGCCGTGTGTGTGCCGCCGTGTGTAATGCCGCCGTGTGTGTGCCGCCGTGTATGTGCTGCTGTGACCATAGGGGTGCATGTCTCTCTGCGCATAAATGAGTCGACGTAAACCAGTGATTCGTTAATTGACGAATGCCACTTTCACATTCACTCTCTTCAGTTATTCCTTTCTTCTTCTTCTTTCACTCACTGCAGAGGACGTCGTGCCGTATTTCAAGACGGAGCCGGGGCTGCCGCAGACTCACCTGGAGGGGAACCGCCTGGTCCTCACCTGCCTGGCCGAGGGGAGCTGGCCCCTGGAGTTCAAGTGGCTGCGCAACGACAGCGAGATCACCGCCTACAGCAGCGAGTACAGGTACCCGGGCGCCCGCACTGGGACTCCGTTGCACGTGGGGGTGCTGGAGTGTCTGCCTGGTTGGCCACGGTAGCACCGGGGTGGCTGTATTGGAGCAGTTTCCTACTGCACCAAGGACGAAGGGGGTGGGTTGGAAGATGCGCTTAGCACGGGTTCCCTGTCCCACTGCAGGCTGTATTGCGCGCACGCAGGAAGTTGTTCATTGTATGTGTAAAACTAAGCCTGGGAGTGAGGTTACCAGACCCGCAAAGAGGAATGCAAACAACAGCCTTAGCATTAGACCTGCTTTCTCTGGGCAGCAGCCCCGGCCCTGGCAGTGCCCTGTCCGAGGAGCACACGAGTGGAAACAAATCTTGGACCAGAGTGTCCGCAGCTCTGAGGTCAGGGAAACCTCCCTGGGAGCTCGCGGAGCTGGGACAGGAGAGATGGAGCCCCGGGAGGGTGGGCCTGCGGACGGCGCCTGCCTCCCCAGCACATTCCCCTGTGGGTGCTGGCCCGCGGCCCAGGCCTGAGAACTACGCTGGGGACTGCATGCAGGCCGGAGGCGGGGGAGCAGCAGCGGGAGCCAGAGGTCAGATCATGCCTGAGCTGGGGCCTCACCGGGACGGGAAGCCGCAGCACCAGCCTGTGGCCCAGAGGGCCTCTGGGTGGATGCCTGTTCAGCCTGCACTTCTGTGTGAGGAGGTTCACACTAGATGCTGCCCTTCTGGGAAGGGCGGACAGGTAGTGACGGCCAAAAAGTCTAAGAGGCCCCGGGCAGCGCCAGCAGCAATTCCACGCTCTCCTTCCCATGATGCTGGAAAGAGAAGGGCCTTCCCGGGTTATGTTAAGTAGAGGGAGGAGCTTCCCCAGGAGGCGTGGCCGCCACTCACTGTCCTCAGAGCTCCAGTAAGGCCAACCAGGAACCACACCCTGCCTGCCCCTCCCCCCATCCACACCCTGCCTGCCCCTCCCCTCCCCAGGAACCACACCCTGCCTGCCCCTCCCCTCCCCAGGATCCACACCCTGCCTGCCCCTCCCCCCATCCACACCCTGCCTGCCCCTCCCCCTTCCACACCCTGCCTGCCCCTCCCCTCCCCAGGATCCACACCCTGCCTGCCCCTCCCCCCATCCACACCCTGCCTGCCCCTCCCCCTTCCACACCCTGCCTGCCCCTCCCCTCCCCAGGATCCACACCCTGCCTGCCCCTCCCCCCATCCACACCCTGCCTGCCCCTCCCCTCCCCAGGATCCACACCCTGCCTGCCCCCCTCCCCCCATCCACACCCTGCCTGCCCCCCTCCCCCCATCCACACCCTCCCTGCCCCCCCTCCCTAGGATCCACACTCTGCCGGCCCCCCAGGATCCACACCCTGCCTGCCCGCAGTGAGGTGTGTATTTAAAAAGTCAGCTTGAGGTCTACATGGCTATACACAGCGTAGATGTCTTACTTGAGGGCAGCACGGACGATGGTAAGATATTACACAGAAGTGGGCTCTCGGGCCCCCCTTGACCAGTCGGCAGGCCCCACGCAGGAGCAGGCGCTGGGCAGAGCTGCCTTCGGGAAAGGCGCAGCCACTGGGTCCCGGGCACGCTCTGCCCACCTCATCCGGCCACACGTGCTGGTCAGTCCAGTGTCAGCCCGCCCCGCGCAGGCCTGAGCTGAGGCCGCCTGTCACCCGCGGGCCTGCCCTGTCGGTGTCTGCTGTTGGGGCACTTTATCCTCACGGTCAAGCTGGTTGGCCCTGAGCAGACCTGGGTGTGAGTCCCAGCTCCCACAGTTGGCATGACAGGTGACCTCGGGCCGGCGCCCTGAGCCCCTCGTTCAGTGTCCGCAGAGGGGCGGCCACACCTCACTCGGCACTGGGAGCCGGAAAGGTGCTAACGTGTGCCCCTGGCCTGCCGCCTGGCCCACGGTGGGCCACACTGGGAGTTAGCGCCCCGGGGCTTTCTGGGCTGGCGCTGTCGGGAGCCTGAGACAGACAACAGAGGCCTCAGAGATGGGAACCCCAGGTGAGTCCTGGGGTTCCCAAAGAGGAGGAGGGCGCAGGCACTTCTGTTCAGCTTGCTGCCTGCGGACCTCGGACAAGCTCTCTAACCAGAGTGACCTTCCTCCTCTCATCTCTAAAATGGGCCTGACAAAGCGCACCGCGGCGGGGGGGGGGGGGTCCCCTAAAATTCAAGTGGCCACGCTTTGGTGCTGCGGGCCGGTAGGAATGGCGTTTTAGAAGCATCCAGAGCGCTCGTCCTAATGAAAAGGAGTCGTCAGTGGACGGACTGTCCTGGTGTCTTCCCCCCGAGGTCATGGCCAAGGACGGTGGCAGACAGACTGTTCTAGCTGGTGCTCTGAAACCGAGCCGCCGAGAACACGCCCGTGTGTCCTCCTGTCCGGCTTCTGCCTTCTTTCTCTCGTTTCACAGCCGAGAGGCACCCCGCCCCGTCCGCGTCTCCCGCTCACAGCCATCCTAGGCGCCGGCCACACACACACACTTCAAACACGTGCCTTACCCCAAAGAAGGGGCCCTGCAGGCAACCCCCAGGAGAGCTTCTTGCCTCTCCTGCTGCACATATTTCTCACGGCTGCAAATCTGACGCCGGAAGCGGGATGCTCTGGCCATGCATGGAGCCCCCTCGGCTACGCTGGGCGGGTGGGCAGCCAGCGCAGCGCGGGCTTGGCTCCCCCTCACCGGCTCTGCTCCCCAACAGTCCTCAGCCAGGCTGGCGCGCCTCAAGGAACGTTGGACACGCGCCCAGCAAGGACAGCACCTGTGAGAAGTGCTGCAGGTGAGGGCGCCCTGCTTTAGCAGGCGGCACACTTGGTCCCGCTTGGAGGCCCCTCATTTACATACATTAGCTGGGCCTAGCCGAGGAGGTTTGTTTGAAATTTTAAACAAGTTGAGAGAGTCTCCTAGGAGCACACTGTACCCGCGTTTCCGGGGCTCAGTTACAGATGGCTGGGAGGAGGGGTAAACGTGCCCTCTGCCCCGCAGGTCCTTGTTCTGTGTTGATACAGAAGGAGCGCCCCCTACAGGAAGTCTGTGCTCATGTTTCCCCAAACATTTCTTCAGAAGATACTCCCATGAGCTGCCCCCCCCAAACAGAGCACTGGCTGTGAGGTCCCCGCCGCTTGTGTTACATCAGTGCTTCCCGCGGCGGCCTGGGCCCGGCTCCGCGTGCTGGCTCCTTCCTGCCACACACTCCTTCCCAGCAGATGAGCTGCACCGGCCTGGTCAGGACTGCCTCTCCTCCTGCTTCTTAAATTCCGTCCAATCCTGTTCATTCCGGTAGCAACTAACCTGCCACCCGACGCAATGCGAAGGAATTGAAAACGGTCACGTCCATCTCACGAAGAAACACGCTTCCTTTCTACCTTTTCATGTTTCATCGTTGTTTTCCAAAGCGCGCCACGCGTTTATTGTGTTTCGATTAACAGTGAACACGGAACCCAGAAGCAATGTCTTTTAAAAGCACTTCCAGTCTTTTGGACAGAGGGAATGCTCTTTGAATTTCTCCTGACGTGCCCATTTTTATTTCTGAGAAGTGGGGTGGGCAATCGACGTGCACCCTTCATGCCTGAGTCTCTGTTACCTGAGGCTGTTTCCGGGGGGGACCAGGTGTAGCGTGCACCTTCGAAGAGAAAAGAGACACCGTGTGGAAGCTGAATGGGTTAGCGTTGATTTGGAAACATGGGTAATGTGGCTATCAAAACCACTGTATTATTTAGACTCCACCGCAGGCATTTTAAACAGCGGCGTAACATTTTTATTCTAAGGCGCCACACGCTACACGGGCCTTCGTTTTATTGACGTGTGCAGCCGTCTAAACGTGGAAGGCAGTTTTGGCGTGAACTTGCAGGTGCTGGAAGAGGGAACTCTGCCCGGTGGCTGCAGCTGCCCATCGAGGCTCCGGGGAGTCCACGGGAGACCCGCGTTCCGTGGGGAGCCGGGCCGAGGGGACGCACGGACCGCGAGCTCGCTGCAGGAGATGGGTTTCTGACGCCGCTGCTTGGGGCCGGCGTGATAAATTGCATCTATCCCCGAGGCCTCCAGGACTGAGATGGTTATCAAGGATCCATCGTGTTCTGTCATCATTTTTCTTGAGACATAGAGCCTGTCTAAAAATCTCAGGCTGGTTTTCAAATTGCTCTTTCATCGCCTCACTCCCGCTCAGCACCGTCAGCTGCCAGGCGCGAACCTCTGCGGCGGCTCCGCGTCCCGAATGGAACACACACACACACACACACACACACACACACACACACACACACACGGCGCCTCCTGAAAATGGTGGCTGTTCCTGTCCGACATTAATGCCGCCCCCACCCCCACACCTGGTGTCAGTGACGAAAATGCTAACCCTGTAAAAGAGAAAATGATATAAATTCAGCTTTGCAGCTTTTACAAAAAAATAGCATTTTCTTGGCTGCTTGCATTACAGTTAAACTGCACGGTGAGTTCTGGCGAGTTCCAGCCGCTGTATTATTCATGGGCCTGCTCATTCCCACATGTAAGCACAGGTGACTACACTGCAAAGCGATAGCAGTTTAAAGAGAAAACAGTTTTCTACCTGCTTCCCCCCCCCAAAAAAAAAAACCCATTTATTCTAAATTATTTTCTATTTTGGGCTAAAACATTATTTTGCAATTGTATTCAAAGAATATATGTCCAAGCCAAGACTTTCTTGGTGCTGGGCACAGTGCTCGCTGTTACAAAGAAGGGTAATCGGATGCTCCAAACTGCTGACGGCCCTCCCCGCTTCCTCCTGGGCCCGTCTCTGTGCTCAGCCTCTAGGGCAGTCTAATGATAGAAATGTTATGGATGTTTACTCTTTCTTTTAATTCCAGTAAAAAATATAGGAATTGTTAAGGGGAAAGTTACTTTTTCTTAAGTCTTACCCGAAGATAAAAAATTTCACAAATCAATAAAAATTATTTAATGCCTGGAATCACCTTGATAAGAAACTAGGGGCCCAGTGCATGAATTTGTGCACCTTGAAAGGAACTGTGGGCCCCGAGGCTGCGGTGGGCACAGGGGCAGGTGTCGGTCCATCCTTCGCGCCCCCGCCCTGCCCCTCCCGCCGCAGCCCCTGGTCCCCTGTCTGCAGGCAGCCCTGCTCCCGCCGCCGCTGCTGCTCCCACACACTGACGGCACCGGCCCTGCTTGCACCCGCTGATGGCGCGGCGTGATTGGGGCTGGTGCCAGCGGTGGGTGTGAACAGGGCCAGCGCCAGCAGCAGGTGCGAGGGGGGCCAGCGCCAGCAGCAGGTGCGAGCAGCCAGCGGGACGGAGGTGCACAGGAGCAAAGAATTTTCAGTAACCACCAGACACCTGCCCCCATGACAGTGACCGGCGCCCCGCCTTGTTCTGGCGCCCCCGCTCACCTGCTCCACCATTCCGCCGCAGCCGATGCCCGCCATGTTCCGCACTCTGCCACCTGCTGCTGACACCTGCCATGTTCCGCGCGCACCCCTTGGCGGTCAGCACACGTCATGGCGGCTGGTTGTTCGGTTGTTCGGCCGTTCGGCCTATGTGCATATTGGGGTTTATATATGCAGATGAGTAGAACATACATGAAGAAAAGTGGTGAACGTCACCCCAGTTGGGAAATGTAAACATTGCAGAAATTTAAATTTCTTTGAATGCTGTCGAAGTTTAGCCTAATTTCAAGAAAAGTCCCAACGGGGTTTCCTGAGGATACCGTGATTCCTGAGCGGATCCAGAGCGCATGTAGAAATATAAACAGAAAAGAAGCCCAACGAATCTTCAAAACACTAGGTGAATACAGGGAGGAGTGTTCCCTCCCAGGAGCCACCGTCATGAAATGACATGTTAGCGGCACAGAAACACACAGGAATATTCCAGAAGGGAGGTGGAACTAGACCATGGTGTCCATAAAAACCCACGCCCTCAAATGAGCATTAGACCCAGTGCCAAAGAAATCGGTTATTTGGAAACAATATTGAACATGGGTCCTCTTTTTCTACCAGACACCAAGTACATTTCAGATTCATTTAAGAGTTAAATTTAAAAATTGTAAGAAAACCAAGGTGAAATGATCTCTAAACATACCAATGTATAAAAGCACTGGAAAAGTCGCCAAAACCAGATCACAGCCATATCCGGTTACAACGTACCCTCCAGGGACCGCGAGGAACCAGCAAAGGCGGACCGGAACTGTGTTGCTGCACGTGGGGCCGTTTGCTCTCTGAACCACCGGGGCTCTCGGGAAACAGCGCGGAGGCCGGCTGGCGTGAGGGGTCTGGGCCTCTCGGCCAGCGAGAGCAAGGGCCGAGCGTGCGCCGGAGGAGGAAGACCCAGTGCCACCAGCCACAGCCAAGGCACACTCGGTATCAGGGTCCTGGCAGGGGCTGCCCGGATCCCCCGGGCACTGGGGGAGCCCTCGGAAGTGCCTCTCAGAGCCCCCCAGCCTGAGCGGGAGAACAGGCACCTCTGAGCTCCCTTCCCCAGCGGAGGGCCCACGGCCCCAGCCTCACTGCGGTCCCTCAGGCCTGCGTGCCCCCGTGGACATCCTGGCACAGAGAACCCTGGGACAGGCAGCGATGCGGCGTGAGGCCTGGTGCACATCGGGCGCTGCCGGCGCACCTGCATGCAGGCCGTCCCGGCTGCGGGGAGCTGGTGGCCAAGCCGGGGCTCCAATGAAAGGTGGAGCCCAAAGGGCTTTTGGGACGGAGACAGGAGGGTCGCAGGGAGTCTGCTGTTGGAGCCTCGGTGCCCCTGGCGCCTGCCGCTGCGTGCCGGCCCCCGGAGGCTCCCCCCTCCCCCCCGGAGGATGTCTGCGCTTTCCTCAAGGTCCTCCTGCAGCAGGTGGAGGCGCAGCGACATGTGCTCTGTGAGCCAGGGCCCTGCTGCTGGTGACACGGGGAGGACGCCGCTGCAGGGGACGTTGCCCCGAGGGGCACGGGACACACGCACCGCTCGCCTGGCCCGGGTCTCAGAGCCCACAGTGCCAGCGGCCGGCGCAGGGCCGGCCTCCCCCGGCCTCAGAGCGGAGCATTCTCCAAATACGGGAGGGTGGGCAGGTGCTCGGGGACCAGAAGTGCCCGCTGCCCCCCAGGAGTGCTGGCCGGAGCACGTCCCGGGCTGCGGTGCGCCTGCTGCCGTGTCCCGGAGACACGGGCTGTGCCTGGGGCCCGTTTGGAGCGGCAGCTCAGGCCTGGGTTCGACTTGGCAGAAGTGGGCCTTCAACCCGTGGTTTTGTTGTGAGTTTGTTGGGTTTTCTTTAAGTTGCTCTTCCTGATGATGCACTGGCCTGGACACTGCTCTGGTAGCCCAGTAGGATTTAAATATATACACGTAGAATTGATGTCAGAGAGGAAGGGAGAGGGAGAGAGAGACAGAAACGTCAGTGATGAGAGAGAATCATCGATCGGCTGCCTCCGGCACGCCCCTCACTGGGGGTGGAGAGCGTGCACCCCGGGCCTGTGCCTTGACCGGGAACTGAACCGCGACCTCCTGGTTCCTAGGTCGAGGCTCAACCGCCGGGCCACCCCGGCCGGGCAGCCTAGCAGAATTTCGCTGTGATGAGGGAACACAGACATCCCCTGCCGAGTTCACTTGAAACCGGAGCAGCGTTTCCTGTGTTTTCGGGGCATCTGGTGCTAAGATTTCATCGTAGCTGCTCCTAAAGAGCCAGGGAGCTTTCCCCCGCTTGCCCACGCGTGCTCACCAACAACGGGCTCGCGACAAGCACTCCCGTCTGTTAGGCGAACGTAATTTGTGTGGGAAATCCCTGTAAGAGGTGGGAGCACTTTGCAACTTCTTTGTGCATGTTTCCGCCTCATGAGGCGCTCGGCTGAAGATCGGGCCCGGAACAGCGTGTCTTACACCGGGTGTCGCCTCTCTCCTCCCCGTTGTTGGAAAGCAGGGCGGAGTTTGTGCGCTGGAACGTGGGCGCGACAGAAATTCACCAGAACGTGACAGCTGGCGAAGATTCCTCCAGAAAGGGAAACTAGCGTGAGCGCCGATGTTATAAGTGTGGTTATGCCGCAGCGACGAAGCTGTGCCTACCGTCTTTCCAGTCCCTGCTCTGATGACTGTTGTTTCTTTCCCGAAAACGTCCGTGGGCTTTATTTGAATGCAACTCAAAACGCCTCCTTCTTAGAGTCGCAGTACATAACGAAAACCCCTCATCCTTCTCGTTTTATTTGCGATTTAAATAAACGGCGCCGACTCCTTGTGTTCTGCTCAGTATCATTCTGATGTATCTGCACTAATTAATTTTTTATTTGAGGTAAACCATTCCTCAGAAAAGGATGACATTGTGAATATTAAAACTCAGCAATATTTCCCTCATAAAAGATTTTATTAATCTCGCCAGAGGATCGCTAGATGGTTATCAGCGGGAAAGCATACTCTGATCAATATTGGCTCGGTACTGAATTAGCGGTTCGGTCCCAATGCGTTTTCCGCTTAAACATCAAGCCTCTCGTTCCTTTTCGGGGGTGACCAATGGGACACACTTGAGTAAAAAGGCGAGCAATTAGGTGACTGCGCGTGACTTCAAGGCGAACTTAGGAACTGAGCACTTAAACAACTCCACAGTTGGCGCCTCCTCCCCGCGGTAAGCACTCTGACGATGCGGTGGACGAGGCGGTTCTCCTTTTTTAAAGAACATATTTTTATTGATGTCAGAGAGGAAGGGAGAAGGAGGGAGAGAAACATCCATGAGGAGAGAGAATCAAGGATCGGCTGCCTCCCGCACGCCCCACCTTGGTGATGGAGCCCGCAGCCCGGGCCTGCGCCCTGACCGGGAATCGAACCCTGACCTCCCGGTTCCTAGGTCCACGCTCAGCCCCGGAGCCACGCCGGCCGGGCAAGAGGCGCTCTTCTTAAACCGGAGATGCCCAGGACCGGGACACCTTTCCAGCAAGGGGTGCGTCCCCACCTCTTGTCTTTTTCGGAAAACGGGCGGCAGTCACTGACCCCAGCCCGCTTCTTCCCGGGCAGACGGCTTCCCACGTGCGGCCAGTGCGCGAGCCTCAGGGCGCCCCCTGTTCTCCATCTGTTGGGAGTGCGGCCTGGACGCCCGCGAAAGCACGCGTGCCGCATGCCCCGTGTGGCCTCGGAGCGTCCAGCTCGCTCTAAGCGGTTCTGGGCTGTTTATCCCATTTGCGTGCGGGTTTCAAAACGCCCTAAGTTATAAACTAACAGTAAACCTAGAGCCGGCTTTCAGGGACACCGCGGAGTCTCCTCTCCGCTTCTTCCTATAAAACCTGACCGACGTTCTTTGCAAGGCGCCGATTTGAAGGTGGTTACTTGTGGTCACAGCAATGGGAATACAATGAAATGCCCTCTCGGCCCTCCAGAGAGGTTCACAGTGAAGGCTGGGCCCCGGAGGAGGAGAAGGAAAGGAAAGCGTGTGGCCCGGGTTGGGCGGGCGCACGGCACTGAGCGGCAGCGACGCTTGCGGGATGGCACCGCGTCCTGGCCTTGCCGACCAGTTGCACGCCACCTTGTTAGCTCCTCCAGCCGCGGGGGTGACACGTCTCCTGCGCGCCCGGCACTGTGGCGGCACCCCGGGTGCAGGGGTGGACACGGCAGGTCAGAAACCTGTGTCCGGGCCGATTACAGCCGGTGGGGGAGGCGGAGACCCCTTGAGTGACCCCCCAAACCAGTTGCGGCGGCAGTAGGCGCGGGGCTCCGGGAAGGGTGGCACGGGTGCTACTTCTCAGACACGGTCTTAGTGGAGCGCCAGGTGCCAGGGCGCGCTGCTGGGGGCGGCGCCGCTAATGCCTGTGTCCCGTCTTCGCAGGTTCGTCATCCCGGCGCTGCAGCGGCTGGACGCCGGCTTCTACCGCTGCGTGGTGCGGAACAGGCTGGGCGCGCTCCTGCAGAGAAGATCGCAAGTCCAAGTCGCATGTACGTGTCCGCTGAGACCGCCCGGGTGGGGTGACGGGGGCGGGGGGCCCATCAGTCACCGCCAGCCAGCTCCTGGGGGCTGGGCTTCTGTCTCGGTCCCGCTTGGACTAGCGTCCCTGCTGAAATGAAATGGGTGGAGGGAGAAGGGAACTGCGGGTGTAGCTAGCTGGTCCGATGAGGATGAGGGGGCCGATGAGGTGAAGGGCACTTTTTCAGGTCAGCCGCTCGAGGGCCCAGGAAGCACTGGGGCGGGTGCAACACAAAATAGAAAACAGAACAAGCTGTGCTCTGTTTTGTGAATTAGTTAGCTGCTCTTAGCTTTCGTTATATTCAGATTCCGTGTTTTCAAAATGAAAAATTAAAGCCAATTCGGTCACATTTCGTCAAGTTAGGATCTGTCCTTGCAATGATGATGTGCTCGGAGATCCGGGAGCCTCACGACCGGGGCCCGTGGCGCGTCACGTCCCGGGCGGGTCACTGTAACGGCGGGCTCGTTAATCCTGGTGGGTTAGCGAGTGCTGTCGGGCGGGCCCGTTTTGAAGAAGAAAACTTTTGAAAGGAGGGAGCTTGAATTCCAGGATTCCACCAGGGGAGGGGAGCTGGCCCCTTTAAAGCATTTAGTACTTTCCTAGCCCATAACCTGTGACAGGTCCCGTCCATCTACAGCAGCCTGCCTGCTTCATTACGTTGCGAATTTGCTACCAGAATGTCTCTTCCTTTCAAAGAAAGCAAAGGGCGTGATGAAATGTTAAATTCCACGCTGATGCGTCCCGACAGAGGCCGGAGAACCCTACGGCTCCTGGCGGGACCCTGCTGAGCAGCGGTGGCCACCGTCTCTCCTTTGTCATTCTGCCCACAGTCCAGGCCCACAGTGGTCAGTGTCCTGCACGAAGGAAAGCAATTCTCAGGTGCTTTCCTGTCCCCTGATGGCCAGGCACTGGGTGCAGATCTCACCTGCGTTCGCTATGTCTTCCGTGACTAGGAGGGCAGCGACTTTTCTGACTCCTGGGGAAGTCACTCGGCGACATCTGTCTGCTGAACTAACTGTTTAGAACTCTTTTCAGCGGAAAAATTGAAAACATCTATACTAATAAAAGGGTAATATGCTAATTAGATGGGGTTGACCGGACATCTTCCAGGCGTCCGACTTCCTACCAGACAAAGCCACAGTGGGGGGGAGGGGGGACAAGGCAGAGGTGGTTAGGGGCGATCAGGCCGGTGTGGGGGAGCAAGCAGTTAGGGCAGGGGAGAGCAGTTAGGGGGCGATCAGGCTGGCAAGGGAGCGGTTAGGGGGCGATTAGGCAGGCAGGCAGGCGAGCACTTAGGAGCCAGTGGTCCCAAACTGTGAGAGGGATGTCCCAGATTGGAGAGGGTGCAGGCCGGGCTGAGGACACCTCCCCTCCCCCGTACATGAATTTCATGCACCGGGCCTCTAGTAATAAATAAAGTCATAGCCCAGACATTTGAATAAGTTAACAGCTTGGAGTTTATGATACTCTAGTAAATTCTATTTTGTAAAATTAATTTGGGCTTTTCCTTGCTTAATTATTTATCTCCTACGTTTCCTCTTACCTCCGTTTTCTCCTGCTCTTGGATAACAAATTTTTGCTTTAAAATAAGCACAGCTGCTTTCCTAATCTGTGTGTCATTTCCGTAGACTATTAAATGCTGCTTATAATATAGGGAGTAATTTCTCTTGAACAGAAAAGCCATTGGTAATAGAGATATCCTGTTCCAAATTCCTATACGTTCAGACAAATGTAGTATATATGTCATATCTGTGCATATACACATGTGTGTGTGCCGCACCATTCAGAAGATTTCGGATGTTACTAATGTAAACATGGGCACTTATACCCACAGGCCGATGGCTGCTTTTCCCGTGGCCTCCCTTTCTAAATTGGTGCCAAGGAGCACAGAGACTGGAGCAACGCTCACCTGCCCCAAACTAAGTCAGCCCCTGGGGTGGGGAGACCCCCCTGAAGATGAGCCAGGGCTTGCAAATGGCTCACCCCAGGCGGTCTGTGAGGGAGCAGACACCTCAGGGACTCAGCGGAGGAGAGGCTGAGAGCGGGTGCCGGCGGGGCGTGGGGCAACCAGCGTGAGGGGTTTGGGAGCGGGAGACGTCCGAGAACTCCATGTTAGTGTCGGCCCCCGGCTCGTGTGGCTCTAGGAAGCTTTCAGCAGCTGGTCCGGGGGGCAAGTATCAGAGACCGTCCTGTTGCAGCAGCATAGCGCGCGGGCGAGGCTGCTGATGGCGCTCCGTGGGCACCTTGCCGTGGGCACCTTGCCCGGGGCCCCTCCCCGCCCGCCGGCACCGTCAGCACCAGGCTCACTCTCTCCTCTCGGCTCCTCATCGCCACGTCGGGGGTGCTGTGACATGCAGTTATTTCCATCTGGGGCCCTTCCCCCTCAGAAAGAGCTTTCTAGAACCTAAGAGGCCTGCCTTGTCTCTGCAGATCTGGGGAACTTCCTGGCTGGAGAGCAGAGGAAGACGGTGCCCGAGGGACAGGCGGCCGTCCTGGACCTGCCGCCCCTCCGCAGCTACCCCAGGCCCCAGGTGACCTGGTTCCGAGAAGGACACAAGATCATTCCCAGCGACAGAATGTGAGTCCCCCCGAGCGTCCCCTTTACTGTGCAGCCGCTGCCTGCTGGCACCGTTCACACGCTGCGCCGCTGAAAAGAGCATCCCAGCCAGCAGCCCTGCCCAGCCTGCCCAGCCCTGACTAAGCAGCGGCCTGGGCCCGGCGTGGGGATGTGCGGGAGCCTAAGAAAACAGGTACAGCCCGGCCGGCAGTGCTCGGTGGTTGAGCGTTGACCTATGAACCAGGAGGTCACGGTTGGATTCCCGGTCAGGGCACAGGCCCAGGTTGTGGGCTCGATCCCTGGTGTGGGGCGTGCAGGAGGCAGCCGATCCATGATTCTCTCTCGTCATGGATGTTTCTCTCTCTCCCTCTCCCTTCCTCTCTGACATCAATTATAATATATATTTTTTAAAAATGAAAGCAGGTACTGTGATTCTTCAGTTTGCTGCCGTCCTTCCCCGCCTCTTTCGGCCACGTCTCCCTTCGCGAATGACTCTTGGTGACATCGGGTCCGCCTGTGCATGTCCAGCTCCCAGCTCCAATGGAGGCATGCCTGGTCCCTTACAGAGCGGTGGGCGTCGCCTCTGCTTCATGAGCCGTGTTCGATGCTGCTTCTGCCGACGATAAAGCAGTAATTACTGCGTATTTCTCTTTATCCCTTCATCCTGCGTGGCGGCTTTATTTCCTCCATCTAATTAGTGGTCTGCTCACCTCTGGCAGAAGAGCTGCTTTGTGATTAGTTAAGCATTATTTCAAGGTGCTCTGGCCTGCCCCTCCGTCTGCCTTTAGCTTTAAGTGATTACAAAGAACGTGGGCATATGTTTCCTACCTGGGCACGCTCAGTGCGATGTGAACAGGACACACCAGATGGAAAGGGCTCTGCGACGACCATCCGGAGTAATCGTGAAATGCCGTAAGCGCGTCTACACAAAAGCCGTGTTTTAAATTTTTAGTGAAAAGATCAGTTACCTTCGGAATGGGGTGACGGCTGTCCTTCATTTTATTTTATGGAAAGCTGCTTGGGTGCCCGCCACCCCGTACCGATCCCAGTGATCACAGATGCTCTGCGGTTGGGGGAACAAAGACAAGGAAGGAGGCGGCAGGTAGACGCCTGCGCAGTATTCCGGAGGGACCTCGTGTCCAGCGCAGCGCGGCCAGGCCGAGGCGGGAGAGCCCGGGAAGGGCTGGTGCCAGGGGGAGCCGGGGGTCGACACAGGCTCCTCTCCAACACCGAAGCTTCCACGGAAGGGCAGGGGGCCCCGTCCGCGGTGGAAGGAGAACTCTGAGTCGGCAGCAGGTGAGTGTGGTCATGTGTTCGCCGGTGGTCCCCGTAGATCCATGAGACAGCACGTACCCGAGGACTAAAGGGCACGGAAATAACGACCCCCAGTTCCATAAGCTCGTTCCTTCCCCTCGCACATGCCGCTGCAGACCGGTTAACTCCTGGGTGCCGATAGCGCCCCGCGCTGCTGGGCTCAGCCAGCGCCGCCTCCGTCCATGGCCGCCCCGGGCGGAGCGGAGCCTCAGCTGCATCCCGCAGGGCACCCAGCACCCTTTCACGGGAGGGGCCACGAGGCTGGCAATGGGTGTTCACACGTCGGCAAGGCTCTTCGGCGTCGTATCTCAGGACAGCCTCACCTCACGTTTGTGACGCGCCTGCCGTGCAGGGTGTCACACGCCGGCCCGCGCGTGGTCACTACCTGCGTGCCATCCGTCAGAGGCGTCACTTGCCATCCTGAGAGAGTTCAGCCGTGGGCCGCGGGTGGAGGGGCGGCTGGGCAGACCAAGCCAGCGACTGGGTCTGTTCAGGGCCCCCAGAGGGGTCCGGACGTGTGACCCAAGCGTGTGGCACGGCGTGAAGCAGGGCTCTGCACCTGCTCTGACCTGGCATCTGAGGTCAGCGCCCTGGCACCGCTGTCCGCCTGGGGAGGGACAGCCTCATTCCCCCGCCCCGCCCCTCCCTACTGATCAGCATCACCCATGACCTTGGACAGTCAGCTCCGGGCTCACAGTTAAATGACCTGTTTGTCATTTCAAGGGAAACGTAAGTCTGATGTTGCCTGACTTGAAGACCGGGTCGCGCAGCCCCTGACTGATGTGCCAGCAGCTGTTACCTGGCGGTCCCTCCGTTAAGCGTATCCTCTCTAACCTGGCGGCTGCCTCTGGGGCAGGGCTGACTGGCTCCACTCAGAGTTCTCGGAGCGGGAGGTGAGGGATGGTAAAGACCTCCCCCGGGCACGGAGCTGGCACAGGGAGGGCCGGATTCAAACCAGGCCTACCGACTCCCCCCGCCTGCGTCAGCTGCTGCTGCTTCCGCCTCCCTGGCCGGCGGCCTCGTGCTTCTCCCTCTCTCGGTTTTTTTCTCGATCTTCGGTCTTTTGTTTCCCCTTTCTTGGGGCACCAGCTTTCCACGTGAACACCATCGGTTAGGACAGGTTACCATGCGGCACGGACACGCACCCGTGCCCACGTCACCACGGAGCATGCCCATGTGTGCACGTGGGCCCTTGCGTATGGGGTCTGTTGGCCCCTAACCACAGAAAGTTTGGACAAAGAGAAGGCAGCGGCGCCTTCCAGCTCAGGGTGGGCGTGGTGGGATCGGCAGTGGGACGGAGAAGGGCCTCTCTGTGGAGGGCTCACCGGCGCCTACCACGGTGGGTGGCAGCCAGATGTGTGGTGATCGCCACGTGCAGGCCCGGCACCTGCTCACGACGGCCTCTTTGCTCTGGAGCTGGACTCCGGTTGGAGGAGGGGGTTCGGATGGTGCGGAGAAATCGCAGCAGAAACGTACCACGTCCCAGCAGGCTTAAGGGGTGGGAACCCGCGGCGCGGCATACAGGCCGCGCGTGGCAGACTTGTACGCTCGGCACCGGCGCCCCTCTGCTAGCCACCCTCCCCCATGCGGTCAATGCAAATTAGACGCAGAGTTCACTGGGCACGCACTTTCCGCGGGCAGAGGGAGGAGGCATGGGGTGTATCAGTGGGAACAGCGGTTGAAGCCCTGGGTAGAGCGAGGAGGTGGGGGCGGGCGGGTGGCGTGGTGAGAAGTGTCGGATGCAGGTCTGTTTTGAGTGGCATCAGAGGCTGGCTGTTGGATGGGATGGGGACTGAGCAGGCAGGAAGCATGGAGAGCTCTAGGAGTTCCGCCTGAGCGGTGACAGGATGGAGTTACCACTGGGAGGCGCTCTGGGTGGAGCAGGCTTTGCATGTGTGCGCACGTGTGTGCATGTGCGTACATGTGCATGTGTGCGTGTGCATGTGCGTGTGCGCGCATGTGTGCGTGTGCGCGCATGTGTGCGTGTGCGCGCATGTGTGCGCGCATGTGTGCGCGTGCGTGTGGGGGGGGTGGCGGTGGCGTCTGGAGTTTGTTCGGACACGTGGGCTGGAGAGGCAGGGCAGATGGGCGGGAGGGTCCCAGGTTTGGATTGTGCTGCTCGGTCTCGGGGAGCTGGGTGTCGGGGTGGTCGGGGCCGGTAGAGCCTCTCACGCTGAGTGTGAGCTCACAGGCCAGCGGGAGGAGCCCGTGGCTGCGGGTCACCGAGGGTGACAGTGGAAAGACAATGTCCCGGAGAAGTAAGAGGACACGGAACCGAGCCAGAGGGCTGCTCCCAGGCCCCAGGAGCAGGGGGCGGGCACCTTTGATGGCCCCCCTCCCCCGCTGGCCAGGCCCTAATTTCTGGAACTCAGGAGTGCGCTGGGTGACAGGCGCAGGGAGGTGAGGTGGCAGAAGCCACAGGGGGTGATGAGGAGGGACGAGCGGGGGGGACAGAGGAAAAAGGCCGCATCCTTCCCACCGTGCAGGCCGGGGGGTGTCTGTCCCTGGGAGCTCACACACCAAACGCTGGCAGCCCTGTCCCTCAGCCCGCGCCTCGGCCGTCAGCTGTGAGGGTCCTGGTGGTCCCGGTCGCACGTGCAGGCCCGTCTCCTCACGTAGCTCCAGCCTCCTCGGGCGTTAACCACCTGAACCCCGCTTTCTGTGCTCTGCCTGGCCCGGGGCTCTGCAGGGCGGAGGAGCAGTGCTGCGCGGTGAGTGGACGAGCGAATGGATGACTGTGAAGTGCAGTCACATAAGATCTGCGCGCTTCCTCGCCAGGACGAAAAGCCTAACACACCCCAGGAGACCGCCGTCAGCCAGGGAGTCTGGCGGGGGAAGGCAAACGGCACTGGGAAAGAATCGGGAAAAAGCGTCCTCAGGATTCTGAAGAGGTAATGGCAGCGTTTGCTCACGCGAGGTGATGAAAAAGGCCCGTCTGCTTCCTGACGTACTGAAGCCCACTGCGGCTGCTCTCTGCATTTCAGAGACGCGGATCGCCGGGTCCCGAGACAGGGAGGCTAATTGGATGCTAAAACCGTTCCGTGCTCTCTCGGGTAGATCCACGTCCGCTGTTCCCCTTTATTTCTCAAAATCTGAAACGTGGAGCGGGTGCCACGCGGCCGGCCCTCCCCCGGGAGGAGGTGTACCGCGGCCGTTCGCGGGTGAGGACGCACCCGCCTGGTCTGGGAGTGCCGTTCCTCCGACCAATTGCGGGTCCGGTGCTCGGATCGCATCCTCGGCCGCCTGGCGGGACTGGGGAAGCGGGCGCACGGCCTCGCCTGCAGATGCCACGGCGGCGGAGTCAGTGTTTTAAACCTCCGGGCGGCTTGGCGGACAGCGTGCTGGGAAGGGTCGGAGCCGTGAAGTCAGGGCAGCCAGCAGCGGCCCCGGTGACCAGGGAGCCGCCAGACGCACAGCTGCTCACGCTGACGGGCGGGCACGTCCGTCAACGCATCGCCCGTTCGCTTCAGCTGCTGCGAGAGGGTCTCAGTAAGTGAGCACCGGGGCTGGCAGCCACGACGTCACGCCCGAGCGAAGAGCCGGTTACAGTGATGTTTTAGAGCCAGCTGGACTTTCAAAATCATGTGCTTTTAAGCTTTCATGTTGCTTTATAGGCACTTGTGACTGTTAACGTGCGGGTTGAGCCACGTTGGCTGTAAGCAGGATATGTGGGTTCCGGACCTTTCCTCCGCCCGTTCTGCCCCGGGGCAGAGTCTTACCCTCCTGGGCGTGTGGAACGACCTCCACTCAGTGATGTCCGTGGGCGGGGGCCAGTTCTACACCCCGTCCTCGCTCTTACCCGTGCACCCTGCCCTGGCTCTTAACCGTGCACCCCGCCCTCGCTCTTACCGGTGCATTTAGGAGATGCTTCCTGGCACGTACTTTGTGCCAGGCCCTGTCCTGGCTGCTGGGGACAGAAATGAGGCACCGGGGGTGCCGCCGTCATGAGTCAGGGTCCAGTCCGGAAACGGCTTAAGGAGCAGGATGCCTTCCGGGGAGGATGAACGTTCTGAGGGGAGTGAGTGGGCGGAGGAGCGAGAACTGAGAGAGGGAGGGAGGGCTGGGTACCGGCGTGGGGTGGTCACGGGCAGCCTCGCTCTGCAGCTGACATTTTAAAGATCTCTCCCCTGAGTTAGGATGTGTGCACACACAATGCACGGATTTTAAGCTCGGGGTGAGTGGGTGGCTGAGCAAGTGGCTGCAATCACCCCCCCAGGGAGGGTCCCTCACGCAGTGGCTGCCTCTCCCCCTGCCCACCCCCGCCCGCTCACGGAGGCAGCGCCGTCTGCGCCGGAATTCCTTGTAAGTGGGGTCATGGAATAGGGAATCTTTTGTGTCTGCCTTCTTCCATTCCACATAATTCCCGTGGCAGTCCCAGGGTGGCGTTTAATAACAGTAATTATTAATAACGTTGAGCGCCTGGCTCCGTGGGAAGTGTTCTCTGTGTAATGACTCATTTGATCCTCACAGCAGCCTAATGCGCTGTGTGGTTGTCCTTGCTTTTCTGATGCGGACTAAGGCAGAGAGGCCAACAGCTGGTCCCTGCTGGAGCCCTTGGCTCCCGCGCCCGCACGCCCTCCGCACGGCTGCGTTGCCAGGCGCGTGCTGGGACTTGGCGCCACGCGGGGGCCCTGGGCGGGAGTGTGCTGGAGCCTCGGCCAGGACGCCCTGGCTCCCGTGCAGACCGCGTGGGCTCCTCCGGGTGCTCGCTTCTGAAGCCTGGGTAGCGCGCGCTGTGGTCATCCCACGACATTCAGGAGTCCCGCCGTCCGCGCTGACGTCCCCGGGCAGTGAGTGTCCGCAGCGGAGGCTGGAAGCGCGAGTTTCGCACACAGGGACTGGCGTGCAGAACGCTGACTTTTCGGAAGCCGCTGCCGGGGAGGCGTGACGATGGCCGCAGCAGCGTCACATGGCTGGATGGAGGGTTACCTTGGGAACACGGTTAGAGCAGGCTGCGGGCTACAGCATGCAGCGGCCGTGCAGATGGGCTTGGTGAAGGTCATCCCAGCGTCTTCTCTCCGGTGGCGTTTGCCGGGCACGTGCAGGCTGCGGCCCCGCTGCCCACCGCGCGGGACAAAGCAGAGCCCCAGCGGAGAGCCCTCCCTGGGCCAGCTGGCTACCTGAGGGAAGGCGGTCTGGAATGACTTGGTTCCGTTTCAGGTGGCAATGTAGCATTTCACTTCACTGACAAGAGTTTAATATTCTCCGTACCAATTTTTCATTCGAAAATAAAAACCACTTCATTTTGCGTGAGCAGAGCTTGTGACAATAATAATGCATTGCTTTTCAAATATTAGCCTATTAGACACCTTAAGTCAGTTGCCCATAATTGCATTCCGCCAACTCGACATAATACCTTAATTAAAACTAGGATAATTAAAATACAGCTTTAATGAACAATAAATTCTGAGGTTGCCAAGCCTGGAATATGTTTGTTGAATCCTAGCTTGCTCTGTTTTAGCTCCTCAATCTGTATCCACATTGTGTTTTGAAATGGCAGCAATCATGAGCAAAGGGCACTTTAATGCATATAATCGTACTAGAGGCCCGATGCACGAAATTCTTGTAAGAGTAGGCCCTCGCAGCCCTGCGGCCCTGACCCCCGCCCAATGGTCGTTCCGGAAGGTCGTCTGCAAGGTCGTTCCGGAAGGTCATTCTGCTGTCCATTCCAATTAGCATCTTAGCGCTTTATTATATAGGATGTACCACTGAGAGCTCTGCCTCTCTGTGGCTCTCATGTACCTGTTCACTCCTTGCGTGTGGCTGTTTGTTTGCTACTAAATTTGATCCCTTGAGGCCAAAAAAAATGGGTTGCCAATCCCCTGGTTTTATTGCGATAGAATCGTATCTAATAAAGAGGGAAATGCTAATTGACCATCACTCCGTCACAGAGATGGCTGCCCCCACTGCTGAGGCCAAGTTCCCATAAGGAGCCTTAACGAGCAATCAGCAGGGACCTGAGGCTACGCCCTCCCCTGCCCCTGTGGGGCACCTCAAGGTGCGCTTCCCTTCCTGGTGCTGGGCTACGGGACCTCAGGCTGCTCCCCCTGTCCCAGCACCAGGCTGGGGGGCTTCAGGCTGCGCCCCCCCCACCTGGCAGGGCTTGACAGGGGACCTCAGGCCGTGCCCCTCACCCAGTGGGGCTTGACAGGGACCTAAAGGTATACTCCCAGTGCTGGGTCGGGGGAACTCAGGCTGCGCCCCCACCCACTGAGGCTTGATGGGGGACCTGAGGCTGGCCCCTCTTTCCGGTGCTGGGCCGGGGGACCTGAGGTGGCACGTGCCCTCCACCCCCACCCCTCCTGCCTGCCGGGGCTTGACGGGGACCTCAGGCCATGCCCCCCACCCAGCGGGGCTTGACAGGGGATCTCAGGCCGTGTCCCCCACCTGGCGGAGGACCTCAAGGCACGCCCCCTGCCCTGGTCTGGGCTGGGGACCTCAGGCCACGCCCCCCGTCCTGGCGCCAGGCCAGGGGACCTGAGGCTACACCCCTTGCCCACAGAGCTCGACAAGGGTGGGACTGGCCGGGTCTGGATCCAGCCCAATGGGGGTGGGGCCGGCTGGGTCTGGTCTCATGCGATTTTGAGGTGCATGTGGGTGGGCAGGGACTTGACTCTGGTTCCGGTGGTGAGCCCCAGACTCTGACAGGAGGAAGGTTTTCATATACATTTTACTAATTTTCTCCCATCTCTGACACTTCTATTATAGAGAAAGGGCAAATAGCAATATTAAATTATTTCCTCTAATTAATCCCCTTTTAATATTCACAAATTTTGTGCACCGGGTCACTAGTTAACATATAACAGTGTATTATTTTAATGATTTGATTTATGTACATATTAAGGAATGATTATCATAAGTCTAGTTAACGTCCGTCGCCATACAGTTCCACAGTTTTTGTTGTTGTGATGAGAGGTTTTGAGATCTGCTCTCTTAGCGACTTTCAAATACACAAAATACGGTATCACTAACTATAGACCCCGTGCTGCCCATACATCCCCAGGGCAACGGGGAGTGTATCCCTTTTGACCTCCGTACCCCTCCCTCCCCTCGCCTCTCCAACGGCCGCTCTCTCCGGCTCTGTTCCCGGTGATGCGATTCCACCTGTCAGTGCGGTTGTAAGTGAGATCACACGTTGTCTCACGGGTGTCACTCCGACGCAGCCTCCTGCTCGCAGGGGCCATCCCTGTTGTCACAAACGCCAGGGCTTCCTTCTCTGTTTCGGCTGGTCACGCCCGTCACGTTTTCCTTCTGCGTCCGTCGATGGACACCGGGTTGTTCCCATGTCTTGACTTTCGTGACTGATGCTGCCCTTTGAGATGGTGACTTCGCTTCCTTCGGGGAGACACCCAGAGGTGGGGTGGCTGGGCCCTGTGGTCACTCTGTCTTACATTGTTTGAGAAACGCCCAAACCGTTCCCGTCGGGGCCGCCTCAGCGTACACTCCCCCCGCAGTGCGGGGTGCCCCTCGCTCCAGTCCCCTCACACTCCGCTCTTGTCTCTTAACGACAGCCATTCTGACAGGTGTGGTGACGCTCACTGTGGCTCTGACTCGCATTTCCCGGACGATGAGGGACGCTGAGCACCTTTGCATGTTCTCGCTGGCCATTGGAATACCTTCTTTAGGAAAATGCTACTCAGCTTCTTTGTCCCCGCCCACCCCCCCTTTATTTTTTAGTTGAACTACCGCTTTTTTTTTTGGTTGAACTATTTCTTTGTCTTTGAAGGCTCGGGAACTCAGCACAGTTCCTGGCCATATAGATAGTTAACGCTTGCTGGTTGGCCGGACACATATTTCCTGAGTAAACAAATAGGTAATAATGCGTGGCTCTTTCCGGGGAGGTGGTGTGGGGTGGTGGGCACTAGACTGAGACTCAGAGCAGGAGGGTCCCGGTCTCAGCTCCTCGTCCTCTCACTGTGCCCAGCAATCTATCTATCTATCATCTATCTATCTATCATCTATCTATCTATCTATCTATCTATCTATCTATCTATCTATCATCTATCTATCTATCTATCTATCACCTATCTATCTATCTATCTATCTATCTATCTATCTATCACCTATCTATCTATCTATCACCTATCTATCTATCTATCTATCTATCTATCATCTATCTATCTATCTATCATCTATCTATCTATCTATCACCTATCTATCTATCTATCTATCTATCTATCATCTATCTATCTATCATCTATCTATCTATCTATCTATCACCTATCTATCTATCTATCTATCATCTATCTATCTATCTATCTATCTATCTATCATCTATCTATCTATCTATCTATCATCTATCTATCTATCTATCACCTATCTATCTATCTATCTATCATCTATCTATCTATCTATCTATCATCTATCTATCTATCTATCTATCTATCTATCATCTATCTATCTATCTATCACCTATCTATCTATCTATCTATCTATCTATCATCTATCTATCTATCTATCATCTATCTATCTATCTATCACCTATCTATCTATCTATCTATCTATCTATCTATCATCTATCTATCTATCATCTATCTATCTATCTATCTATCACCTATCTATCTATCTATCTATCATCTATCTATCTATCTATCTATCTATCATCTATCTATCTATCTATCTATCATCTATCTATCTATCTATCACCTATCTATCTATCTATCTATCATCTATCTATCTATCTATCTATCATCTATCTATCTATCATCTATCTATCTATCTATCTATCTATCATCTATCTATCTATCTATCATCTATCTATCTATCTATCTATCTATCATCTATCTATCTATCATCTATCTATCTATCTATCTATCACCTATCTATCTATCTATCTATCATCTATCTATCTATCTATCTATCTATCTATCATCTATCTATCTATCTATCTATCATCTATCTATCTATCTATCACCTATCTATCTATCTATCTATCATCTATCTATCTATCTATCTATCATCTATCTATCTATCTATCATCTATCTATCTATCTATCATCTATCTATCTATCTATCTATCTATCATCTATCTATCTATCATCTATCTATCTATCTATCTATCACCTATCTATCTATCTATCTATCATCTATCTATCTATCTATCTATCATCTATCTATCTATCTATCTATCATCTATCTATCTATCTATCACCTATCTATCTATCTATCTATCTATCATCTATCAATCATCTATCTATCATCTATCTATCTATCTATCATCTATCTATCATCTATATATCTATCTATCACCTATCTATCTATCTATCTATCTATCTATCTATCATCTATCTATCTATCATCTATCTATCTATCATCTATCTATCTATCATCTATCTATCTATCTATCTATCTATCACCTATCTATCTATCTATCTATCATCTATCTATCATCTATCTATCTATCATCTATCTATCTATCATCTATCTATCTATCTATCATCTATCTATCTATCATCTATCTATCATCTATCTATCATTTTTCTATCTATCTATCATCTATCTATCATCTATCTATCATCTATCTATCTATCATCTATCTATCATCTATCTATCTATCTATCACCTATCTATCTATCTATCTATCTATCATCTATCTATCTATCATCTATCTATCTATCTATCATCTATCTATCATCTATCTATCTATCATCTATCTATCTATCATTTTTCTATCTATCTATCATCTATCTATCTATCATTATCTATCTATCTATCATCTATCTATCATCTATCTATCATCTATCTATCTATCATCTATCTATCATCTATCTATCATCTATCTATCTATCATCTATCTATCAATCATCTATCTATCTATCATCTATCTATCTATCTATCTATCTATCATCTATCTATCTGTCTATCTATATAAATGCCTAAGCAACTGTTACAGCCAAATGACCAGAATGAGCAAACGACCAGAACAACTGGTCAACCAGTCGCTATGGCGCGCACTGACCACTGGGGGGACAGACGCTCAACGCAGGAGCTGACCCCTGGTGGTCAGTGCGCTCCCACAGCCAACCTCCCCTGGTCCCTCCCCCTGGCCGGCACACCTCCCGCAGGCCCTACCCCAGTCTGGCAGTCCCTGTCCATCAGGCCCTATCCGGCAGCTGGCAGAACCCGGCCCCGATCAGGACTGGGCAAGACGGCCTGATAGGCCCTGATCTCCGGCCAGGCCTAGGGACCCCACCCGTGCATGAATCTCGTGCACCGGTCCTCGAGTGGAGATATAACAGGAACTCTCACATGGAGATGCAAGTAGGTACCCAGCAAGCTCTTGGGGTTATCACAGGGAAGGTTTACTTGGCGGAGAAAAATATTTAGCATTCGAAGGCGACTGCTCAGTAACGCATTTGGAACTGTGGGTTTCCGGGCGGCTTTGTAATGGACTTCTGGTCCTTGTACAACAAGTAGAACGAGGCTCCAGCCTCCCCTTCCCTTTCTGTACGCAGAGCTCTCCCCGTTACAGCGTCCTCGGGAAACTTCGGCTAGTCTTCCTTTTTAAATTTCATTTATTGATGTGAGGGAGCGAGAGGGAGAAAGAAACATCCCACTTCCTCATGCATTCCTTCTTGTGTGTGTCCTGGCTGCTGCTGGGGTCAGACCCACAACCTGGGCGTGTCGGGACGACGCCCGAAGCACTGGGCTGCGGGCCCAGGCCTGAAGCTGGCCTCGACGGTACTGAGCGATTAGGAGGCGGTGCTGTCTGTGCACCGGACGTGTTGTTCATGGCACAGTCAAGCGCCGGTACCTTCCTTGGCTCCTTTTTCAGAAGGTCATTGTCAAGGTCACTCTTCCCAAATGCAGGTCATGTTCTCACTCACTTGTCTGTTCGCTTAACAAGAACCTCATCGCACTGGCGTCCGGTGCTCCTGGGAAGGAATGTGTTTCGGACTGTGGCCACGGGGATCCTGCCCCTGTCTGGGGCGCCCCAGACGTAGGGCGGGGTCCTCCAGGGCAGCTTCCGTGACCTCGAGGGTGCGTGTCACCTGGTGTGTCCACGGAGAGCCCGTGGTCAGGGCACAGGTCAGTTCTCACGTGCACTGTGGGGGCTCGGGTCGGGGCCAGCCTGCCCTTGCGGGCGTTATCCCGGCATTGTCGTAGGCAGAGAGCTCGGAGACCCAAGTGAAGGTCTCCCGTACGGAGGAGGCGAGGAAAGGGGACCCTCACAGTCAGAGAAAGTCCTGGGACGGTCTCCCCCTGGCACGTGTGCACGTTAGGGCTGGGCCGTGGGGAGCCTGTGACCTGGAGATCCGTGGGCGCGTGGGGGGGTCGGAGAAGGTCAGACAGACGGGCAGTGAGCCAGCGGAGCTTGGCGGTGCTGTCACTCACTCTTGGCAGCCTGCGCACTTGGCGCCCCTGTGGGAGGGTTCCAGGTCAGTGCACCCTGAGTCCTTGAGACCGGGGCAGGGAAGTGGGGGCGGCCGGCTGGGAAGGGGCGGTCGGACAGACAGAAGGTGTTGCCAAGGCCCTGGCTTAGGTGCGGAGGGCTGGCGGAGCCCAGCTGCTCTCCTGCACTGACTCCCGATGCTGGGCGGCCTGTCTCAGTGTTTGAGGGACTCGGTTTCTCACACGTCCCTGGGGTGACCGCCGTCCTGCGGGTGTCCGACAGGAGGCCGTTGCGTGGACGTGTGGGCTGGGCCCCGTGCGTGGTGGAGGGAGCGGCTGTCCTGGTGGCAGGGGCCATGATGCGCGGCCCCAGCAAGCGCTTCTCTGGTCTCTGTGCGGCTCTGCCCTGCGTCCTCCGTCTTCTTGGCGTCCTGCTGAAGGCGCCCCGGGAAGCCTTATCACGCCAGGTCCGTGGGTGACAGCGTGGGGGGGAGGTGATCCGGGCTCCAGCGCTCCCGCAGCGACAGAGCCGAGGACGGAGCCCACCGATGGCCTGTGTGCGTTCCTGGGGATGCGCATGGCGGGTTGCTCTCCGCCTGCCCCAGGCCGTGGCCTGCAGCAGGGGCCTGGCTGCGGCGGGTAAAGAAAAGGCGCTCCTCTCCTGGTATGAGGGCCCATGGGTCCCCCCTCTCAGCAGGAGTGCAGTCTGGGGAGGGTAAACAGGCAAACGGAACGGGCAAGTGAAGACACAAGGAGAATCGGGTGACAAGGGAAGCCCTGTCCACGGATCTAAAACGTGGACCTGGCCCGAGAGGAGGGGCAGAGGGAGCCAGCGACTGAAGAAAGGGGCTGGGAAGGCTGCAGCAGGGGCAGGAGGGCAGCGGGAAGGCCCTCCCGGGGCAGCGGTGTGGGGAGCGGCGCAGAGGCCAGCCGGCGGCCGTGGCTGGGGAGAGCGCTTCGGCGCTGTCCTGAGGGCGGAACGACGTGGGGACGCGTTTGCTTTAAGAAAACCTGGCTGTTCTGTGAGGAGTGATGACAGGGGCAAAGGTGGAAACAGAAACCTTGGGAAGCTCTTAGAGATACTCGTTTTGCAAGCAAGAGGGGCCGGGAGCCTGGATCAGGGCGGAGCAGAGGCCGTGGGGACCCGTGAACAAGTTAAAGCCACCGGTTAGAAGCGGGTCCAGTCACGGTGTGAACGAAACTAACAAATCCAGGATCTTTAAAAAGAAGCGGAATCGCCAGGACTTGCAGGTGGAGCGGGCCGAGGGGGAGCCCGTGGGCAGCATTTCCTGAAGTACTGACAAGGGGGTCGGAAGGGCCTGGGCCTGGAAGGTCGTGAGGTCCTGCGAGCAGCCCGCGTAGCCAGAGCGACTCCAGTCTGGATGTCACAGGTCTGAGCACAGGGAGAGGGCTGGCCGGTGACACAGAACGGGGCGCAGAGGCAGGACTTAAGCCGACAGGGAGGACGGTGGGAGGAGCATCCTGGGGGAGGACGGAGGGAGGAGCATCCTGGGGGAGGACGGAGGGAGGAGCATCCTGGGGGAGGACGGACGGAGGAGCATCCTGGGGGAGGACAGACGGAGGAGCATCCTGGGGGAGGACGGAGGAGCATCCTGGGGGAGTTCGGAGGAGCATCCTGGGGGAGGACGGAGGGAGGAGCATCCTGGGGGAGGACGGAGGAGCATCCTGGGGGAGGACGGAGGGACGAGCATCCTGGGGGAGGACGGAGGAGCATCCTGGGGGAGGACAGAGGGAGGAGCATCCTGGGGGAGGACGGAGGAGCATCCTGGGGGAGGACAGAGGGAGGAGCATCCTGGGGGAGGACGGAGGAGCATCCTGGGGGAGGATGGAGGAGCATCCTGGGGGAGGACAGAGGGAGGAGCATCCTGGGGGAGGACGGAGGAGCATCCTGGGGGAGGACGGAGGGAGGAGCATCCTGGGGTAGGATGGAGGGAGGAGCATCCTGGGGGAGGACAGAGGGAGGAGCATCCTGGGGGAGGACGGAGGAGCATCCTGGGGGAGGACAGAGGGAGGAGCATCCTGGGGGAGGACGGAGGAGCATCCTGGGGGAGGATGGAGGAGCATCCTGGGGGAGGACAGAGGGAGGAGCATCCTGGGGGAGGACGGAAGGAGGAGCATCCTGGGGGAGGATGGAGGGAGGAGCATCCTGGGGGAGGACAGAGGGAGGAGCATCCTGGGGGAGGACGGAGGGAGGAGCATCCTGGGGGAGGACGGAGGAGCATCCTGGGGGAGGATGGAGGGAGGAGCATCCTGGGGGAGGACGGAGGGAGGAGCATCCTGGGGGAGGACAGAGGAGCATCCTGGGGGAGGACGGAGGAGCATCCTGGGGGAGGACGGAGGGAGGAGCATCCTGGGGGCGTTCGGAGGAGCATCCTGGGGGAGTTCGGAGGGAGGAGCATCCTGGGGGAGGACGGAGGGAGGAGCATCCTGGGGGAGGACAGAGGAGCATCCTGGGGGAGGACGGAGGAGCATCCTGGGGGAGGACGGAGGGAGGAGCATCCTGGGGGCGTTCGGAGGAGCATCCTGGGGGAGTTCGGAGGGAGGAAGAGATGCGAGCCCAGCAGCTCCGCCTGTAGAGAGGGGGGCGAGGATGAGAGGCCCACAGAAGAGACGGGGAGTGACGGGACCCCGCAGTATGGAGCCACCCGGGAGGGAACTGTTGAGTGGCGGTACGGCCTCCACAGAGCTGAGCGGGGACAGACGAACGGGGATCGCAGCCCGACACACGGGCGCAGGCTGCACCCAGGACGCCCCCCGCTGCTCCCTCGCCTGGTCCTCCCAGCGCTCCCTGCACTGCAGTTCTACCCTGGAAGGCCACGAGGCGGGGCGTCCCGGGAACGTGTTGATCATTCCGAGCGTGACCCTCCTCCTCCGGCCTGGGTGCGCCCGTTCCTCAGCGAGCCAGGCAGTCAGCGCAGCCCAGAGGTGACGCATGCCCTTGGTGATGCAGCCACGTGGGGGCTTAGCTTTATAGTCAGAGTCTCTAGTTTAACACGTTAGGCGCCCAGCCTGCTTTGTCTTCCGGAGGGTAAGTATAGTGTCAGTCACCAGCGAGTGACATGGCGCTTAACGTGTTAATGCATGACACAGGTTTGTGAATGACCCGTGCCGGGTGGTTTGGGGCATTTAGATGTTACCTGTGTGGCGTCTCCCCGTGTTCACGGTCACTTACAGCATCCCTCCCGGTCAGTAACCACTGGGCAGCCAGCACCGCCCGCTCCGAGGACCAGCCCATTGCCCGCTGCGCTGCCTGCCTGCAGCCCGGGTCCTGCGAGGTCGTCGCACAGCGATCCGCTGCCAGTGACCTCGCCGTTCCCTGTTCTGTCCCCGCACACGTACAGAAAGCGCCGTCCGCTCTGAGGCCGCTGTGCATCTGAGTGGAATCGGAGAGTCGTGTCTCCGGAAGGGAACGGGAGCTGGGCTGGTGCTGATTAAAGCTGGGGAGGGGAGGGGCTGGCCCCCGCTGCGGGCTGGTCTCTGCCCCGGGCTGTGCGTGGGGGCCCGCCCTCGCGCTCCTGGCTTGCCTCCATCACACGCTGCGAGAATTAAAAGACAGTGCACGTGCCCAGATGCAGCTCGGTCATGTCTTGGATCTCATGAAGGAGTAAGGAAGCACGGCAGTCGTGGACGTTTGGGAAAGCACCTAATGACTTAAAAAGGGACGTTTCTACGCATGTCGTGGAAAATGCTCTTGCCGTAGCAGTTTCTGTCTCCTCGCTGGCTTCTTCCCGTCGCGAGGACGAGGCCAGGCAGACCTTGCAAACAAAAAGCGGGAGAGAGTGGTGGCCAAGAATGTGGAGTCGGAAGTTAAGCGTTGTGTGACCTTGGGCACGTGACGCGGCTGTGCCTCAGTTTCCTCTCCTGTAACAGTGATGTCTGCCCCGTAGGCATGCGAGGATCCCCTGGGCCAGCACCTGTCCATTTCGAGGGCTGAGCCGCCCCCGGGTCATATACAGGCACAGCCGTGCTCACCCCTCTCATCACCGTCCTCATGTGAGTGTTTCACACGGGGAATGACAATGTGGCACTAGTCTCTGGGTGTTACTTCCCTTCAAGTAAGTCTTGCCAAGTGACACTGAGTTTTGTGTTTCTGATTACTTTCATCCCATCGGGAGGCGTGACGTTATTTCTGTAATCCTTTATGTGGACCCGCACCCAAGTCCTCAGTGGGAGGAGGCGAGATGGGACTAAGGAACAGCCGTGACACAGACCCCGTGGGTGGTGGGTGAGCCGTGACCGAGCATGGGCTTTCCACAATGACCAGCGCAGCACGTGCTCTTCCGGACCACGTCTGGCCCGGTCCCAGGACACAGAGCCCCTTTCCCGGGTGGGGCTGAGGCTTTAGAACCCCCTTCCCTTGCCTTATGCTCAGGCCAGGAGGAGCAAGCACATCACTGCCCACCGCTCTCTACAGTCCAGCTGTCCATTTCAAGACCCTGTTTTAGCCCAGCTGGGCGTGGCTCAGTGGTTGAGCGTCGACCCAGGAACCAGCAGGTCACAGCGCGATTCCAGGTCAGGGCACATGCCCGGGTTCTGGGCTCGATCTCCAATAGGAGGTGTACAGGAGGCAGCCATTCAATGATGCTCTTTCATTGATGTTTCTCTCTCTCTCTCTCTCTCTCTCTCTCTCTTCCTCTCTGAAATCAATAATCTACACTAATAATAGAGAAATATGTAAATTGACCATACCTCTGTGGTGCCCACCGCCAATCAGGAGGGACTATGCAAATTAGCAGGACAAAGATGGCAGCAGCCCCACCCCCTAGCCACTCCAGGCACGGAGGGGCCGGGCAGGGCAGGACACCTGCTATGAAGGGGAGGGCGGGGGATGGAGGGAGCTACAGGAGTGGCACTCTGGCCGGAGTCAGTGAGAAGCCTGCAGGCTCCGGCCAGAGCAAAGGCGGAAGGTGGCGGCCAGAGCGAAGGCCTAGGTCCTGGGTGCCAGAGGAAAACCAGTGCTGGCAGCCAGATGAAGGAAGGCCTATTGCACGAATCTTCGTGCAACGGGCTTCTAGTAATAATAATAATAATAATAATTAATGATAATAATAATAATAAAAAGACCCTGTTTAGTAAGATGGCAGCCAGACTGTCTTTGCTGAGGCCCCTAGGCAAGTAGGTGCTGACCAGGACTGCTGGGCGGTAGGAGCTCACAGGCTAGGGTCAGAGGAGAACATAACAAGTTACTGAGAGCATAAGTGTTTCAATACCACGTGCATTCGTTTTAGAAGGGCCTGCAGCGTACAGGTGTGTGTGTGCACATGTATGTTACACCTGTCAGGCAGCTAGTGCATCCCTGATTTCATCTTGGATTTGAAGGAACGCATAATTAGGGTAGTGTATTCTAATCAGTGTGAATGTGCTCGCACTCAGTGAAGTGGAGTGAAATCTCTCCAGCCTTGACAGCCCGTTACAAAGGTGAAGGCCTTGGCTCGTCCACATTCGCAGTGGCCAGATGGTGACGCTGCTGCCAGAGGAAGGTCTGTGGTGACAGGAAGACACCCGTCTCTCTCATTCAATGGGTGACGAGGACGCCTAGCTCACGGACACTATGTTTTCTCTTTTGAGTGTTTAACTAAACCAGGTATTAGGGAAGCTGACTGTATGCTTCTGACACAGCTTTTTGCGCTGCGCTTGTTCTCACGGTTTACTTTACGCGAAGTTCACTCTTACAGGCGTGTGCGGGAACGGAGGGGTCTCCACAGGGAAGCATTGGACAAGACTGTGTGGGAATAGGGTCTCCACAGCGAGGCATTGGACGAGATTGTGCGGGAACAGGGTCTCCACAGCAAAGCATTGGATGAGATTGTGCAGGAACGGAGGGTCTCCACAGGGAAGCATTGGACAAGACTGTGTGGGAACAGGGTCTCCACAGGGAGGCATTGGACGAGATTGTGCAGGAACAGAGAGGCCTCCACAGCGAGGCATTGGATGAGATTGTGCAGGAACAGGGCCTCCACAGCGAGGCATGTACGAGACTGTGAGGGAATAGGGTCTCCACAGCGAGGCATTGGACGAGATTGTGCGGGAACAGGGTCTCCACAGCAAAGCATTGGATGAGATTGTGCAGGAACGGAGGATCTCCACAGCAAGGCATGGACTAGACTGCAGGAACAGGGTCTCCACAGGGAAGCATTGGACAAGATTGTGCAGGAACGGAGGGTCTCCACAGGGAAGCATTGGACGAGATTGTGCAGGAACGGAGGGCCTCCACAGCGAGGCATTGGATGAGATTTGCGGGAACAGGGCCTCCACAGCGAGGCATTGGATGAGATTGTGCAGGAACAGGGCCTCCACAGCGAGGCATTGGACGAGCCGCAGTCATTAACACATTGCGGACCAGTAGTTTCATCGCTAGCTTACCCAGTGGCCAGATAAGTTTCTATTGAATGAGTACAAGAAAACATTTTACATAAATGGTAAAGGCACACTTTAAAATTAAATGCCCATTGCTTTTTGAAGTTATTTATCACATGTTCTTACAAGCTACTACCTTTTTAAAGTAGGATACTTGGTAAAACACTGTGTAATATGAAGCGGAAATAAACTAAGCTGGCAAATGTAACATGCGTCTCTTACCGTTACTTTTGCGTACTTTGCAAACTTCAGTAGGGTATTTCTTTTTATATAAAGTTTCTGCAACTGAAGCGCTATTGTACTAGTTATCTTTGTATATGTGATGCCTCCAATTCCAGATACAGCCGGAGTAGTGACAGAATAGAGTCATTCCATTTTTTTTCCTTCACCTGTGTAAATTTCCATATTGCAGGTATACCCAGTCTTGCTCTCACATACCATTCTTACAAGTCAATCATATTGAATAATTCCAGCTGGGCTGTAAGTTCGAAATAGAAGACGTCCCCTCTAGGGAACCATGCCTTCATCTGATGATAATTCTCGCGTGGGTTTACATATGGCTTGAAATTCACTAATGAAGCGGTCGAGTACAGATTGAATTTCCAGTAGCCTGCACGAAGAGTTCGTCACGTTTGCATTGTCACTGACAGGCCAGTCAGTCCAGATCTGTTCAAAACGATCTCCACTCGTCGTCCGAGGACACACTGGGACAGAGAGGACTGGATTTGGAGACCACTGTTCTTTCCAAGGGCCCTTTCGCATGCGCCCCATTAGCACTCTGCGTCCTAGAGATTTTTCATATCTGTCGGAGTGACAGGAGACCACGGTATTGCTTTCGAAATGTTGTGCTTCCCCAAATTTTGGTTATAATATATGTTCGATTGATGACAAAATAGTTCAAACAGATCGTCATCAAAAATCAAGTTGGCGACTGCAATGATGTTCTTAGAATCGGACGGTATAACTGTGACCCCAGAATTACCTTCCAATCTTTCCAAATTAGGTTGAAAGTCCTCTTTTGACCAATCATTATCTCGGCAACCAAGATGCAAATGGCACTCAAAATCACGTGTGGAATTGTTCACATTTTCAGGCTCAGACTCACTTGAAATGACTATTTTTCATCTTTTTGAAGGAATAACTATATCACTGCCACTGTCAAAGCTTTCAACACTTCCACTTGGTAAATTGTCAGCAAATATATCCAGAATTTTATCATGTACCAAAGTCACTATCCATGGTTACTGAGCACTTTGAAAACATCAAATTGATATTAAAAACAGTTATTTGTATTACTAACAAGAAGAGATGAATCACTTTTAATTCCTTTTGTAATTTTAACTTCAGCAAATGCGTTTTCTGTTACACTGTTTCTCTCTCAATGAGAAGCCGGGAATTCTCATAATTGGCCACAAGCCTTGGAACCGAAAACACGAGAATTCTCGTGATCCGTCCGCAGTGGTGTACGATGCTGTCCGACCATGTGCCTGGCAGGAGAGAGTGCGTGGCCTGTAGGGTAACCACCTCCTCGTCTGGCTTCCCCACCACTGCCCCTGTCTTGCTCTGAAAGTCCTGTAAGTCCCCAGGCAAACAGCGATGGTCGGCCGCTGTGGCTACTGTGGGAATAAACATTTGCCGTATTACAGCTGCATATGTTCCCCCTAGGGCAGTGGTCAGCAAACCGCATGCGGCTCTTTGGCCCCTTGAGTGTGGCTCTTCCACAAAACACCAGGTGCGGGCGCGCACGGACAGTGCGATGGAAACTTTGTGGCCCGTGCGCAGACGTCGGTTTTCGGCTCTCCAAAGAGATTTCCATCGTTGTCCTGTTGATGTTTGGCTCCGTTGACTAAGGAGTTTGCCGACCGCTACCCTAGGGGAAAGCCGGCGTCTGTGAAGCGTGGCGGGAGAGCGCCAGGCCAGCGGCGCTAGCGATCCGGTACTTGCTGAGCGAGGCAGAGGAGTTCCCTGAGCAGAACTCACTTTACCTCCAGTGCTGTCTCTCTCGTGGTGACACGTCACTGTCACCGTGGGGAGAACCGGGCACGCTGCATCGTAGGCCCCAAGCTGGTCCCCGACCCCAGATCCCATCCGGGCCCCGCGGAACTCACACCCTCCCGCGGGTGCCCCCACGCGCGCGCGCGGGACCGGGGGTTGAGAGGTCCCTGTGGAAATGAGCCCATGCGCAGCTCCGTTTGCCCGATGCCCCGGAGGCTCCTCTCCCCAACCGGCTTGTGCCACGAATGCCCCGTTTCGGCCGATGCCTAGCTCTTTCTCCTTCAGTCCCGTCCCTCGACACAGCGACTGCCAGTGCTGAGCACGCCCGTCCTGGGGTGGGGGGGGGGGGGTACTAAACAGCCACAATGCAGAAAAGGGCGTGAAACAGAAAGTGCAGGGCGAGCGCCCTTATAAGGCCGACACCCCCTGGCCGCCGCATCCTGGCTCCCTCTCACCTCCCTCCCCCCAAGGCTGGGCCTTTCCGTACGTTTTCCTGCTTTTCTCGAGCTTTGCCGCCTACGTGTGCTGCTTCTGTGGTGGTTTTATACAAACAGACTCGAACAGAAGGTATTCATCTGTGTCTTGCTGGTCTGATCCAACGCTATGTTTCTGGGACTCATCCCGGCTGCGCTTGTACCGCGGTTTGTGCGTCTCCGTGGCCGTATGGTCTTCCATTGTGTGACTTGCCACGATCTGTCGCTCTGTGGTTCGCGGTCGCTAACCTCGTCGGCACGTAGGGCCGCGATGAACGGCCCGCCGCGGGCACGCTCCGGCCCGCCCCCTGCTGCGTGGGTCCCGCGCCCGGGCACCTGCCTGCGGCGTCCCTGGCCGTTCCCGCGGTTCCCGCGTGGAGGAGCCGCCTACACGCCCGCACCCTCATGGAGATGGAAGCTCCGTCCCTCCAGCGGCACCTGGAATTGTCGGGTTTTACCTTTCACGGACCTGGTGGGCGTACACTTCCCGTGGTTTTCACGGCTGTTCCCTGGTGCTTAGTGAGGTTAAGCATGTTTTTCTATGTTTGCCGGTGGCATGTCCTCTCCTGTGAAGCGCCAAGTCTCGCCCATTCTGTCTCTTGGCTCTTTATGGTTTTCTAATTCATCGGGAGGAGTTTGTGGACACCGGGTACCGTCCTCTGCTGGTATGTCTCTCATCGCGCTGCCTTGCCTTTGCACGCCTGTTGCGGTGTCTCTTCAGAGAAGAACTGATGTCCACTGTAGTTGAGTCATCCAGCTTCCCCGTGGCCACGGCCTCCGCAGCCCCGCCTAAGCTCTCCTTGTCCGAGGGCGCTCAGCTTCTCCGAGTTCTTTTTCTGGGAGCTGCTGGCTCCCCTCACATTGCCCCCTCCCCCGTGCCCCGTGGGCTTGTCTGTGGATGAGGGAAGTCCTGCGCCTGCTTCCCTCTCCCTCCCATCGCGCCCTCCACAGCTGCCGTCCCTCATCCTCGCCCTCCCGCCGGACCGGGCTGGGTCACCCCCTGCCTCCACGCTCAGCCATGCCCCCGCTTCCTTCACCAGGAAGTGCCCTGATGGGCCCTTCTGGGGGCTGGATCTTGAATTCAGAAGCCCACAACGCCACCTCTTTCGTCCACGCTTGAGTGCGGTGTGTTTTCCCGGTGTTCAGAGCTCCTGGCACGTCGGGGGTTAGGCGCAGCTTGGGCAGGCGGAGAGCACCCGCGGGGCAGCCCAGCTGCCCTCAGCGCTCTGCCCGGCCGGATCGGGCCTCGGCCCGCACAGGCCGCTGCGCTCCCTGTGTTTCGTCTCTTTTGTTTGTGTAGCTTTGTTTCTCTGGGGGGGTTGGTGTGAATGCTTGGAATGGATCCTTCTCAGAAGACCGAGAGCGATGTGGGAGCCGCTCACCCGCTTCCAGGGGACCGGCACATTCCGGGGACCACCCCCTTCCCTGTCCGAGGGCGCAGGGAGCCACCGTGGCCTCTCAGCTGCTCCCGAGCAGAGGAAAGCCGACCTGTAACGAGTAGGTACCGAGCCACAGCGAGGCCGGACCCCGCGCCCTAACTCACAGCTGTCTCCCGGGCTCTGTCTGCGGCCTCCAGGCCCCGCTTCCCTCGAGAGCCGGGCCAGGGAAGCGGCACATGTGTTTGCGCGTCTGTCCCCAGGGGACGTGCTGACCCACCCTGGCCCCCCACCCGCGGAAGTCACACCCCTTCATCATGAAGGACAGGGTGCTGTGAGTCAGCTGTTAGGACTGGAGCCTTTTCCCAGGTTGTTCTAGGGCTCCTGGCTGTCCAGCCCTGCCCCGCCCACGGGCTCCATCTCTCTCTCTCTCTCTCTCTCTCTCTCTCTCTCTCTCTCTCTCTCTCTCTCTCGCCATGGACTCAGCCTTCCCGCCTGTCTGCCGGCTCCTCCCTCTTCAATCCTGACTGCCAAGTCGCCTCCTGGGGCCGAGCAGGCCAGTGGCTATTTTTGAAGCACATCTTGTGCTTTCTCACGTCTTTACTTTTCATTAATTATGTCATTTTTCTGTCTGGGTTAATCTGTCCCGGGGTCCATTAAATCTTTTAATAAATCCTATTTGGTGACATGCACAGACGCTTTCCAGCTCCTTCCTCCTTCTCTGGGACATGTGTCACCATCTCATTTCCTGCCGACGGGCACACTTCAGCCACCTGCGTCCTTCCTTGGGCCACTGCTGGTTTCCGATCAGAGGTGACGGAGAAATTGACGCAGCGGCTGGTCATCCACCAAACAGCGTAAAGACAGATGCGCTGAGAAATCCGGACACACCTGTAGGACTGTTTCTTGGGAAAACCAAAGCCACCTGTCATCTGAAGCCACGGGTACAGAGAGGAAGCAGCTCTGCAAAGGGCGAGCAGGTGCCAATAGGAGCGGCGTGAGGCTCCCTGGGGGGAAGGAGGAAGGAGGGAGGGAGAGAGACAGAGCGAGACAGGCAGGGAGGGGCCTCCGTCCCTCGCCGAGCAGCCCCTGTTGCCCGGCCAGTGCCCTTGAACGTGGTTGTGCTTCAGGACCAGGAGACCTGTGTCCTCACGAAAGCAAGTGTCCCTCCCTGAGGCTTTACCCGAAGGGAGCACCTTCTTTCCTTCATCTTAAAAGGGAAGGTGTAAAGTCCCCCCTTTAGTGGTCCGCTCAATGAAGCGTGACCCCACATACAGCTCCTGACGCACCCCCACAATCAAGACATAACACACGTCCATCATCCCCCAGATTCCCTCATCCCCCTGGTAGTCACCTCTCCCCGACCCCCAGGCCTGGGCCGCTGCGACCCATGTCTGTCCCTGCGGTTTTAACTGTCAGAGACTCACGGCATCTAGCCATGGCGTCTGGCTTCTTCCACGGACCCGGATCTTCTGCTCCAGGAGGGCGTGCCGCCTGCTTGGCCCAGGACCGACCCAGGCCACACCTGTTGGAGGTCACGCCTGCTCACTATGTTTAGGGGATCCCTTTCCTGCTGGTTTGTGCCGCAAATGAGATGCTCACCCTCTCGTGCTCAGCTCAGAAGTCCCTTTCTCCAGGGAGCTGTCTCGGGTGCTCCTGCCAGAGCGTCCCCGGAGCGCCCTGTGTCTCTGCTCGCAGGAGTTATCACACGGAGCGTCGAAACGGGCCGTGGCTGAGGTCTGTCCTCCGGGCAGGTCCGAAACTCTCGTGGTGAGGACTGAGCCGGCCCCCTCATTGTGGTGTCCCCAGCGCTGGTCTGTGGGGAGCGTGTGCTCACGGAGCATGTGAGAGGAAGGGAGAGCCGCTGGCCCCGAGGCAGGTCTGGCCTCCTGCCCGTGTCTGCATTAATGTGTAGCCGTGGCCCCTCTCTGGACGCCATCCCTCCCCTGTGCGGTGAGAAATTGGACTTAATGTTCTCTAAGGCTCTTTCCACCCTCCGTTTTATGATTCTCGGCACATCAGAGAAATCTCTGGCCATTTTTCTAACATTTAGCGTCGTGAATTCTCAAAAAGGTATGGAACCCATTTAGATCCTCCGATGATGGAATAATGTCCCTTTATTGCCCAGGGAATGAAGCCCTGACTGTTACCCTTTTTCTGATTATGGACTCCTCATGTATAAACGGTACTGTTATTCCTTTTTGCTCAGCACATGAGAGAAATATAGAGTCTGTGTGATGATACAGTTATTGCTGACCCTTTTAACAAATGTAAGGCTCAGCTAATGATGATATGAAGTAGACTTGTCTTTCTCCAGCTAGTTAGCCAACCAAAGAGGTTTTATTTTGTTGCTGTTGTCATTCAGAAAAAAAGGTAATCCTTAAGGAGACAGTGTAGTGAAAAACCTAAAGCATTTTCATTGAGTTTTATAATGAAATTAAGTAGGAATTAAGAGCAGGAAATGAAATCCATAACACCAGTGGGAAATCATGAAACAATTTCATCGTATTTTCTTTCTAATTTAATTGGGTCTCATGATGTTTGCGAGGCGGGGAAGTTTTTTGTTTGCTTGCTGTTTGTATTTAGGAATATGAGATCAGCTGAAGACCTTGGAAATGAGAAATAGCTACACTGAAGTCATTTTGGCTTCTAGCAAGCCTTAACAATACTGTGGGATGTAAGGTCTCCTGGGGTCTCCAGGAAGTGTTCTTCATACCTGAGGGGTGGAGGGCCATGGTGCAGTGGCCATGTGTGTAAGGAAGGGAATGGTGGGCCGTGGAGCAGTGACGATGTGTGTAAGGAAGGGAATGGTGGGCCGTGGAGCAGTGGCCATGTGTGTAAGGAAGGGAATGGTGGGCTGTGGGAGCAGTGATCATGTGTGTAAGGAAGGGAATGGTGGGCCGTGGAGCAGTGACCATGTGTGTAAGGAAGGGAATGGTGGGCCGTGGAGCAGTGACCATGTGTGTAAGGAAGGGAATGGTGGGCTGTGGGAGCAGTGATCATGTGTGTAAGGAAGGGAATGGTGGGCTGTGGGGCAGTGGCCATGTGTGTAAGGAAGGGAATGGTGGGCCGTGGAGCAGTGACCATGTGTGTAAGGAAGGGAATGGTGGGCCGTGGAGCAGTGACCATGTGTGTAAGGAAGGGAATGGTGGGCCGTGGAGCAGTGACGATGTGTGTAAGGAAGGGAATGGTGGGCCGTGGAGCAGTGACCATGTGTGTAAGGAAGGGAATGGTGGGCCGTGGAGCAGTGACCATGTGTGTAAGGAAGGGAATGCTGGGCCGTGGAGCAGTGACCATGTGTGTAAGGAAGGGAATGGTGGGCCGTGGAGCAGTGACCATGTGTGTAAGGAAGGGAATGCTGGGCCGTGGAACAGTGACCATGTGTGTAAGGAAGGGAATGCTGGGCCATGGAGCAGTGACCATGTGTGTAAGAAAGGGAATGGTGGGCCGTGGAGCAGTGACCATGTGTGTAAGAAAGGGAATGGTGGGCCGTGGAGCAGTGGCCATGTGTGTAAGGAAGGGAATGCTGGGCTGTGGGAGCAGTGATCAGGTGTGTAAGGAAGGGAATGGTGGGCTGTGGGAGCAGTGATCATGTGTGTAAGGAAGGGAATGGTGGGCTGTGGGAGCAGTGATCATGTGTGTAAGGAAGGGAATGGTGGGCTGTGGGAGCAGTGATCATGTGTGTAAGGAAGGGAATGGTGGGCTGTGGGAGCAGTGGCCATGTGTGTAAGGAAGGGAATGGTGGGCCATGGTGCAGTGGCCATGTGTGTAAGGAAGGGAATGGTGGGCCGTGGAGCAGTGACCATGTGTGTAAGGAAGGGAATGGTGGGCCATGGTGCAGTGGCCATGTGTGTAAGGAAGACAATGGTGCGCTGTGGGGCAGTGGCCATGTGTGTAAGGAAGACAATGGTGGGCTGTGGCGTGGCCGAGGGTCTAAGAAAGGTAATGGTGGGCCGTGGAGCAGTGGCCATGTGTGTAAGGAAGATAATGGTGGGCCGTGGAGCAGTGGCCATGTGTGTAAGGAAGGGAATGGTGGGCCATGGTGCAGTGGCCATGTGTGTAAGGAAGGGAATGGTGGGCCGTGGAGCAGTGACCATGTGTGTAAGGAAGGGAATGGTGGGCCATGGTGCAGTGGCCATGTGTGTAAGGAAGACAATGGTGCGCTGTGGGGCAGTGGCCATGTGTGTAAGGAAGACAATGGTGGGCTGTGGCGTGGCCGAGGGTCTAAGAAAGGTAATGGTGGGCCGTGGAGCAGTGGCCATGTGTGTAAGGAAGATAATGGTGGGCCGTGGAGCAGTGGCCATGTGTGTAAGGAAGACAATGGTGGGCTGTGGGGCAGTGGCCATGTGTGTAAGGAAGACAATTGTGGGCTGTGGGGCAGTGGCCATGTGTGTAAGGAAGACAATGGTGGGCCGTGGAGCAGTGGCCATGTGTGTAAGGAAGACAATGGTGGGCTGTGGGGCAGTGGCCATGTGTGTAAGGAAGACAATGGTGGGCTGTGGTGCAGTGACCATGTGTGTAAGAAAGGGAATGGTGGGCCGTGGAGCAGTGACCATGTGTGTAAGGAAGGGAATGGTGGGCCATGGTGCAGTGATCATGTGTGTAAGGAAGACAATGGTGGGCCGTGGAGCAGTGGCCACGTGTCAAACGGGAAGGGTTGTGGGATTGGAGGCAGGAGGATACA
Source organism: Corynorhinus townsendii (assembly GCA_026230045.1). Taxonomy (NCBI): domain Eukaryota; kingdom Metazoa; phylum Chordata; class Mammalia; order Chiroptera; family Vespertilionidae; genus Corynorhinus; species Corynorhinus townsendii. Next base: position 170,621,767 of record JAPDVU010000006.1, on the reverse strand, counting down.
AAGAGGAGGTCTATGATGGCTGGTGAGCGCAGAAGCACCCCCCACATGACTTCCACCCTGTGTTGTGTCCAGGGTGCTGGCTTCTGAGTAACGCCCTCCAGCAGGTGATGCGTCTCCTGCCCCGCACCCTGAGCACCTGGAGGTCCTCCTCTCGTGGCCTCATTGGAGGCGGCCAGCATGGAAAACTCACTCGACATGGATCCTCCTACCGAGAACTCTGGGGGAAACGGAGGATTGTTAGGAAGATAGGACCCCAGAGGAAGAAGGCAGCCGCGCTGGAAACCAGTGCCTGCGTCAGTCCCCGATCCTCTACTTACAGACTCCAGAGCTGCCTCGATGCAGGCGGTGACGAGGAGTGAGAAAAATCTAGGAGGCTGGAGCGTGCAGAGAGTACCCTGTGCCTAACCTGGACCCGGCTTTGAGCCGGCAGCAGGTTGTGGGTGTAGCTCTATTCTAGCTCACAAAGCAGCTAAAACTTTTTCGGGGCACCTTTCAACATTCTTGGTGGAGGATTTCAAATGACTCCATTGGCTGCTTCTGGCTTTGCTGGAAGATAAATTTTTTTCCCTTTTTCCTCTTTTGGCCATGGAGCAACTCTTGCTGATAGTAAATAAATACTTAAAATACGAAGATCCTTTTTTCTTTTTGCAGCATTCGACCAATTTGAAAGGCAGCGGTTTCTAAATTTCAGTGATACGCCGAGCTTTTCAGAAAATGAGTTCCAAAGGGGATTGATTTTATCTGCACGGCTCTCATCCTGCAGACAGGATATTGGCTGCACTGGGCAGAATGGATGTGTGACGCTGAATGAAGCATCGCAGCCCCGGTCCTGGGGGAGCGCTTCGCCATCCTCAGGCCCGTTCATTAGGGGGAGTGTCTGGGGGTGAAATGGTGCCAAGAGAGAAGACACAGGAAATAAAAGCCTCCTTTCCTGAAAGGCTTCTCCTCACTGGCTCTTCTCCATCCGCCCCCTTTTCCTAGTTATTCATCAGCTCAGATGAGAATCTCTGAACTCCTCACGATCGCTAATCGCATCCAGGGGGGCAAAAGTAGGTTTGCAGTTGTTCGTTTGGAAAGTAATACAATAATGAATAAGTGGTAATCCAAGAATAAGTCTGTGTTTTTTGCGTTGCCACAGCTGTAAGCCTGCCTTTGCCCGCTGGGTATGCACACATCAGGATGAAAGTACTGGCACCCACAGTCCTACTGGCCTGGTCCCCTGAGAGTGGCCACACACGCGCTGTGGGGTGCCTGGCGTGGCTCCCCTGAATTCTGTGTCTTTGAATGGTGCACTTTCCCAGTGCCTCAGGCAGCTGTGTCTTAGTGTGGGAGGCCAAAGGTCTGCTAAAGACGCGGTGCCCCCCGCCCCTGGACTGCACTCCCCCTGCCTCCCGTCCCGTGTGCTTCCTGCCGGCGGGGGCACGCTGTCACACAGCAGACGACAGTTTCCACTTCAAGCGAGAAAAACAGAAATGGTTTCATTTGAGAATTAATGTCGTAGCATCGAGTTCTAAGTACCTGTTCTTAAACATTGAGATCATTATTGATGAAATGATTACAAATCGTTCTTAGAAATATGAACGAAGCTGTTTTTATCTCATGAAAACTCAGGATGAAATTCGTATAGAGAATGAGGGATTATTTCAAGGAGGTTCTAGTGGGTGACAAAAGGGACATTTGTTTGATTGTGGAGCTTTTACATACCTTTGAAGTGTGGGAATTCATTAAGGCTCTGAAGAGCCATCCCTGTGCCTTTGGAAGTTGTGAGCCTAGAGAGATAACACCCAAAAGTAAGGGACACATCAGAGAGATGCAGATTAATAGGACAATGAGGTGTCTGTCACCTCACACCAGCCAGAATGGCTCCCATCCACAAAATCCACAGATGCTGGGAGGATGTGGAGAAAAGGGAACCCCTCCTGCACTGCTGGTGGGAATGCAGACCTGAGCAGCCGCTGTGGGAAGCAGTATGGCGTTTCCTCAAAAAGTTAAAAATGGAACCATTTGACACGGTGATCCCACTTCTAGGAATGTATATATTAAGAACTCTGAAATACCAGTCAGAAAAAAACATATGCACCCCTCTGTTCACAGCATTGTTTACAAGAGCTAAGATCTGGAAACAGCCCAAGTGCCCATCAGTAGATGAGTGGATAAAGCTGTGGTCCATTTACACGAGGTAAAAAAGAAGGATCAGTTACCCTTTGAGGCAGCATGGAAGGACCTGGAGAGTATCATGCTCAGTGAGATGAGCCAGTCAGAGAAAGACAAGTATCACAGGATCTCACTTACATGTGGAATCTAATGAACAAAATAAACTCATGAACAAAACAGATCCAGAGACAGGGAAGCATGCAGCAGACTGACGGATTTCAGAGGGAAGGGGACGGGGAGTGGGAAGAGATAACCAAGGAATTTATGTGCATGGACAGACAATAGTGTGGTGAAGACCTGGGGAGGGGGCGGGAGCAGAGTAGAGGGGGTCAATGGGGAAAAAGGGGACATCTGCAATACTTTCAACAATAAAGATAAATTAGAAAAACAAACAAAAGTCAGGGACTGACAGCCTCCGAAGGTGACTGCCGTGGCGAAGGGATCGTGGGAAATGACGTCCGATGAGCTGACATTTGAATCAGGGGTGGAGGCAGTTAGAGGAGGAGGAGGCGGGGTGGACTGGACACGGCGTGCAAGGCTAGGAGGCCCGCTCCACCCCAGGCCCAGTGGTGCGAGGGGTGTGGGGCTCTAGGCCGCGGGAAGCTGGGTTTCCAGGGAAACGAGATGAAGGGAGGCTGGCAGTGCAGGGGCTTCGGCTGAGGTCGGGCGGGGCCCCAAAGGCACAGGGAGCGTGGTGAGGGGTGTAGGATGGATGGGGTGCCGTGAGGCAGGCGGCCTTCCGAGCTGCCTGGGGACCTGAGTGCAGGAGATGAGGGGTGACTTGAGATTTGGGGCTTTACCCAAAAACAGGGGTACAGGCGGCGATGCACTGTCAGGTGCTCAGTAACTGGCTTTCGGCAAGGAAACGTAGCCCCTGCCAACCTCCATGGCAGATCCTCCCCCCAAAGCATGTTTCTGCCGCCCCCATGACATCGGCTGTAAGGAGGCAGAGAGGGAAGCACAAAGTTGGCTCCGCTGAGCCCAGAGGCGCTGGCCTCGGGCCTCGCTGGAGGGAGGGCACCCTTGGGTTAATCCAGGCGGACCGTGGCCAAGAGGGTGCATGGCAGGAGACGAGGGAGCACGTCATCCCTCCTGACCCCGTGGTAGACACAGTGACCTCAGCCGTCTCAGCCTGGGGACCATATTCAAACAGGCCTGGTGTGGACGGGACCCCAAGGCCGTGGTTGGCCAGTCACTGCCGTAGACCTGGCCATGCCTGCAGCGGCTCCGGTGGCAACCCAGCGGCTGTCCGCAATCCTTAGAGCCTGGGGAGGGGGGTCCCCAGAACACACACGAGAGCTCCTGCAGCTCCCCCGGAAAGAGGCAGGCGACCCGAGTCAGAAGCGGGCGAGGGCTGCGAGTAGGTGTTGCTCCGGAGAAGAGGCGCCCACGGCCCCCCCGAGCACCTGGAGGATGCTCCCTGCTTCCGTCGCCAGGGACACGCGGGTCAAAACCGCACGGCGATGCCACGCCACACGGCGAGCAGGGCTGCCACTGACGTGAACGGAAATGACAGATGCTGGCGAGGCTCGGAGACGTGGCGCCCCTGCGTGCCAGCGAGGGTGTGACGGGGGGTGGCCTCCGTGGGAGGCAGGTTGGGGGGTCCTCGGATGTTAAACAGAAGGACCGTGGGACCAGCAGCTCCGCCCCTGGGTCTGTGCCCGAGAACCGAGAGCAGAAACGTGCACAGGCGCCCGCACGCGGCTGCTCACAGCGGTGCAGTCCCACAGCCGGAGGGGGACGGCCGGGCGCACCTGCAGCGGGTCAGTTTGTAGTCGGGCCGGTGAGAGGGCAGCGGCGGTGACAGTGAGGTAGACGTGGGAGAACATGCTGTCGCACAAGTTATGGGAGGGTGGTCTCTCTCTCTCTCTCTCTCTCTCTCTCTCTCCCTCTCTCTCTCTCTCCCCCCACCCCCCATCTCAGAATGACCCGCCCTTCTTCTGTGTGCGGTGAGTGATGACATGTGACCGTCCCTGAGTCGCAGCCGCCTCTCCCTTTTAGGACGTGGCCTGGTGTCGCCCATCTCGGGGTGGCGCGTCTTCACGGGCTCGGTGCTGCCTGGCACGGCGCGTCCCCATCAGCGGGGCCACCTCTTCAGTTCAGTTCGGTCTCCCGCCCACGGTGTTGGTGCCCTTTCCCTCCTAAACAAGCCCTTCTCTCGCCCCGTGGCCGTGACCTTGGCAGCGGGAGGCCGGCAGCGGAACCAGCACCGACGCCCTTCTCCTCGCTCACCGTTTGGGCCCGAAGGCTCCTTCTCGCCGGAGCAGGCGCGGCCTCAGCCCGGCCTTGCCTCTCTCTAGCAGGTTGAGAGCGTCCGCCCTTTCACTTTCGGGAAGCTCTTCCCGGCTTCTCCCCGTCCCGTCCTGCTGTCCGCACCACCACTCGGCACTGTGCGGCCGTTTGTAAGGAGGACAAGGGTCACCCAGATGCCAGCCCTGCCACCCCGTGGCGGCTGGTGTGTGTGGTCAGGGACGCCGCTGCCCCGTGGCTGACGGCGGGGTGCCTGCAGCGTGGGGACGCTGGACGGGCGGCGGGGGGGGGGGGGGGGGGGTCGTGTCCCAGGTGGAACGCAGCAGGGCGGTGCGAGATTTCCTCACGCTGCTCAGAATGGCTCAACAGTGAAAACGGACGCGTTGTTTATTTCTGGAATTTTCCGTTTAATGTTTTCGGACTGCGGGTCCGAAAACCCACTGGAACCGTAGAAAACGAAGCCGCGGGTGAGGGACGGCGGCGGTGATTGTTGGCCGCCTTTTAAAGCCGCTGCCTGCCCGGCCACCCCGTGGTCATGCTGCTGAAATTATACCTCAGGCTTGTAAAAAGGCGTTGCGTTTCCTTACGACGGTGAGGTCATAGGCAGCAGAGGCAGGCGTGTGCCCACTCCACAGATGAGACAGTCGAGGCACCAGAAAGCAAGGCTGGGGCCCCGAAGCGCGCTTGCACCGCGGAGCTGAGACACAGCCTCCTCTTTGGCCTCCGGCGCTGTTTCAGCGACGCCTCCCGCCGCTGGTGGCAGGGGCAGCGCTTGGGACGCGCACAGGAACAGCCCGGGAGGGAAGGGGCGCCCTCAGGACGGAGCTGTCCTGGCCCTGCGTGGCTGTCTGATCCAGAGCGCCACCAAGGCAGCGTTCCCGCCAAGGCACCAGGTATGCTGCGGCCACCTAGGGGACATGGCCAAGCACCCGCCGCCGCCCCCTGCGTTCCCTTTTCCTTTGGTGAGAATTCTTTCCCACGCCAGCGCACAGTAGGTCCCCAGCCCCTTACATGCCAGCCTGCTCTCTCCTCTCACAACAGAGAGGAGCAGAAATCAGCATCTGGATTAAAAACTAAGCAGCAAGTTTTACTGGGAGGGAAATTCTGGGCAAGGTGCTACCTGACGGAATGAAGGGGTGTCGGTTGCAGAGTGGCTGACGGAATGAAGGGATGTCGGTTGCAGAGTGAGCTGATGGAATGAAGGGGTGTTGGTTGCAGAGTGGCTGACGGACAGAATGAAGGGATGTCGGTTGCAGAGTGAGCTGATGGACGGAATGAAGGGATGTCGGTTGCAGAGTTAGCTGACGGACGGAATGAAGGGGTGTTGGTTGCAGAGTGGCTGATGGAATGAAGGGGTGTCGGTTGCAGAGTGGCTGATGGAATGAAGGGGTGTCGGTTGCAGAGTGGCTGACGGACGGAATGAAGGATTGTCGGTTGCAGAGTGGCTGATGGACAGAATGAAGGGATGTCGGTTGCAGAGTGGCTGATGGACAGAATGAAGGGATGTCGGTTGCAGAGTGGCTGATGGACAGAATGAAGGGATGTCAGTTGCAGAGTGGCTGATGGACAGAATGAAGGGGTGTCGGTTGCAGAGTGGCTGATGGACAGAATGAAGGGATGTCGGTTGCAGAGTGGCTGACAGACGGAATGAAGGGATGTCGGTTGCAGCGTGAGCTGACGGAATGAAGGGGTGTCGGTTGCAGAGTGAGCTGATGGACAGAATGAAGGGGTGTCGGTTGCAGCCCCCTGATGGGTTCTGCTTGTTGCCCGCGTGTGTCTCCTCCGGGAGAGGGTGGCGGGGCCAGCGCAGGGCGTGGTATTGTTTTGTTTGCTGATTGAGGAGGAGCGAATACTTGCCAATTCACTCCATGGAAACAGGACCCAGCCCGTCCTCTTACTGAATAACCAGATACTTACTGAATAACCAGATGGTTGTTTGCACCTTTTATCTTTAAGGCGAACATGGCTCTTTGAACTCTGTTAAAAAACAATCTCAGACGGGAAAGCAGATCGGGACATGTGGGGGAGGACAGTGGGGCGTTCCGACATGCCCGCTGAGAGTCTGTGTAGGAAACTACCACAGACGGGATGCTGAAAACCATAGAAAATGCTTGTCTCGTCATCTGGAGGCCAGAGAGGTAAGCCCAGGCGCCGGGAGGCCCACGCTCCCTCTGACACCCGCAGGGACCCTTCGTGGCTCCCCCACGCCGCGGGTTCGTCTGCACCGGCCCCGTTTCCAGGCGGCCGGTCTGAAATCCTGAGTGCTGCGCCTCCCGTGGTTGGTTGGTTTGGTTTATTTTGAAGGGGTGAGGAACGGAGGCACAAGGCCACCCAGAGGAGTCGTCTCAGGAGCAAAGGAAGTTACTAGAGACAAGAGGGACATGACAGGGGCCCCGTGGAGCGCTTTGAGGTCAGCCCCGGGCCGCCCACCCCAACAAAGCAGATACTGCGAACAAGTGAGTCGTAGGACACTCCTTGGTTCCCAAGGGCACATAAATCCATGTTCACACTGCACTGGCGTCTGGTAAGTAGTCAATAGCCTGATGGCTAAGAAGCAATGTATACAACTTAATTAAGAACACTTTCTAGCCAAAACACGCCGACCATCATCGGAGCCTTCGGCGAGCTGTAGACTTCTTGGTGGTGGAGGGTCTTGCCTTCGGTTTGTAAAAAGCACAGTATCTGTGACGCCCCGGAAAGCAGAGGCCGTGAGCGGAGGCGTGCGTGCAGATAGCCCACCAGGAACAGATCATCTTCAGCGTGCGCCCCGCACGACAGGGCCGCAGCCTGCACGGAGCAGAACCTGCGAGAGCCGAGAGGAGACGCACAGCAGCCACACCGCAGCCTGGGCCTCGCACGCCCGCCTCAGCAGCCACACCGCAGCCTGGGCCTCGCACGCCCGCCTCAGCAGCCACACCGCAGCCTGGGCCTCGCACGCCCGCCTCAGCAGCCACACCGCAGCCTGGGCCTCGCACGCCCGCCTCAGCAGCCACACCGCAGCCTGGGCCTCGCACGCCCGCCTCAGCAGCCACACCGCAGCCTGGGCCTCGCACGCCCGCCTCAGCAGCCACGGGGCCCCTGGGCAGAGCGCCAGCGATGGCTCCGGACAGCGGAGAGCACGCTCAGCCGAGAGGACGCCGTGCGCAGGCGGGACGCTGCACCCACAGAAACAAAGCAGCACCCTCTTCGGCTCCGGGAACGTTCCCGAAGACAGACGTTCTCGGGGCTGTTGTGCTAACCTCCGCTAATCAAAGGAGCCGAAATCAGACAGAAATCTCCTTGGGCCTTCACGGAATCGAGTGGAAAACAAACCACGGAAAGACAGCAGGGAAATCGTCAAACACCTGGGAATCCAACAACACACTTCTCAGGACTGTTTGGATCAGAAAGGAAAACCCAAGGGAATTTTTGACAACACAGAGACGCGCATGGAAATAAAATACAGCCTATCAAAATGTGGGGCTGCAGCGGAAGTGGGTCTGAGAGGAAATGTGATAGTAGGTGAAAAGGTGCCTTGCATTAGAGAACGGGAGGCGTCTCCGTCGTTAAACTAACGCCCCACCTCAAGGAACTACGCAAAGAAGAGCAAAATAAATCCAAAGGGAATCGAAGGAAGGGACTACGAATTGTAAGAGCAGAAATGGATGAAATCGAAAATAGAAAACTGCCAAAAACAGTTTTTAAAAACCCAGTCCTCTGAAAAGATCACATTGAAAACCCTGTAGGAAGACTGGCACTGAAGACAGAGAAGACGCCATCGCAAGTCCCCGAGGTGACCGGGGGTCTTTCCAGGTCCTGCGGAAATCAGAATGCTGATAAGGAGCCGGGGGGACCAGTCTCTGCACATACACTTGACCCCTTGGATGAAAAGAACCTCGGAAAAGGAGGTTCCAGAACTCCGCCAGATGAATTAGTGACCGGGGGAGTCCAGTAGCCATTACGGAAATGGGATTTGTAATTGCAATGTTCCTGCACGACATTCCCGTGCCGCCTCCAATGTCACCGCACCGGAAGTGAGTTTCAATGCAGAATTTCACAACACTCTGAAAGCACAAGCCCCCCTCACACAGTCTCCTCCAGAGAAATGAGGAGGAGCGAGTACTTGCCCATTCACTCTGTAAAGAGGGTTCACTTTTGTATTAAAACCAGATAAAGACAATACAAAGCAATAGAAAACCATAGACCGATATCTCTCATGCGCTGTGTTACAAAAAATCAATAAGATATTAGCAAATCAATTTCAGTAAAGCATCAAAAGAATTACACATCATGACCCAGTAGGAGTCCTCCAGTTGTCAAAGGCTGACTCAGGTCAGCAGATCTCCCAAATGGTTCACTTTGATAGTCACCCCAAACTGAAAACGCCCACGTGTCCGCGCGCCAGATAATGATAACCAGACTGTGGTGCCCGTGATGCCGCCTGGGACTCGGCACAGAGAGGGAGGAGCCACTGCTGCCCGCCCGCGGCGGCCTGGATGCATCTGGAAGGCGTTAGGGGAGAAAAGGTCCCATCCGCCCAGGGCGTCCTCTTTCCGGGTCATGCAAGGCTGCTGAAATGCGCATTTCCAGGAACAGAGGACAGGCAAGAGGTTTTAGGGCTCAGTGACCCAGGGAGGGGCAGAGCGGGGGTGACGAGAAAGGAGGGGCCCGGGGTGGGGGGAACGCGCCTGTCTGCTGTCCTGGAGGTTTGCACGGTCACCGCTGGGGAGACGGGGTTGTGGCACCCGGGTGCTCTCTAGTACGTCTCACAGCTGCGTGGGGGGTCTGCAGTGATCTCAGCCTACAAAGGCTGGTCGTTAAAAAGCATTTATTGGATTAATAAGGAAGGAAAGCGCGCGGGGCGGGGCCTCGAGGTCGGCACTGACCTTGATGTGCGTGCGGTGACCTGGAGGCACCGGGGACAGGAGTGTCGCCGGTTCCAGAGGACTGTCCCCTGGTGACAGAAAGGGCCGGAGCCCCACTTTCTGTGGGTTTTCAGGGGACGGGGGGTGGGGGGCGGAGGGAGGAAGGAAAGAGAGTCCTTAAGCTCTAGTTTCAAACTGCACTGAACCCCAGGGGCCTCCTCCGTGTTCCTGCCTGGGAACTGGGCTCAGGGACATCGGTCATCAGAGCACAAGGCCCAGAGCTGGGGGGCCGTGACCCCTGCGGGCCCCAAAGCCTCGGAGACTCCCAAGGACGCTGCCCTGGGAGCAGTTTTAACTGAGCTCAGTGCTGACGAGGCCTCCACCCGACCCCTTTCGGAGCGGCATTCACAGTCCTGCTGTCGGGACAGCCCCAGGCTTCCCCTGCTGCTGGGTCAGGAGCCCCCTGAAATCCTGGGGAGCCCTGCCCGTCAGACCTGGCCCCTCCTGGCTGTCCCACGTCCAGGTTGTCGGGCCTCTGGCAAGCTGGTCATGTTCAGGGCTCCGGTTCCCGAACACAGCGGGGAGGGAGGGGACCCGTGGTACCTGCGCTGAAGGGCGTTCGAAGAGCAGGGGGGACGGTACAGAGCCCTGGCTCATTCCAGAAGCAGGAACCGCGGCGCCGGGATCAAAATGCAGATCCCACCTCTGCTCCCAGCCCACAGGGCCACGCATCGGAAGTCACTTAACTCTCCCCTCGCCTCCTCCACTAGAGCTCCCGTGTCCGAGGGGTCGGGAGGCAGAGCGCCTGCCAGCTTTCACCATCCCGGATCCTCGGTGAACGTGGTGGAGACAAAGTAAGTGGTGGAGTGCCACGGTGGTGGCGGCTCAGGCTGTGGCATCTCACGGGCCCGAACGGGAGCCCTTCCCCTGTCCGGTGTGCCCCTCGTGGCCAGCCCGTCAGCTGTCCTAGCAGGACAGTGATTTCTTCAAGACAGGGTGGTGTGCCCTCGACTCCCATGCCTCCCCCTTCCTGTGCTGAGTCATGACTGCGCTAAGACAGGTCAGCAAACCAGAGCCAGCGAAGGGCAAATCCGTGCCCGCGGCCACCTAATGTGTTTCCGTAAACAGAGCCACCTGGTCTCGTGTGCATCATCTGTGGTCCCCCGGCTTCGTGGGCAAAGTTGCGTAGTCGTGACAGAGGCCAAAGGGGCTACAAACCCTGAACCTTTTACTAACCAGGTCTTTCCAGGAAATTATGATACTCCTCTCCCTGGGTTTCCTCGCTTCCCTTGCAGCTACAGAAAGATGGAGGAAGGGGCAGGATTCCTAACAGACATCCTGGCACTGCTGTGCTCGTCCTGGACTCCCTACCTCTGGTTACCTCGAGATGTGGGAAAGTAAACTGCGACTTTTGAAGGTCTTTTAAAATTGTGTGTTGTGGCTCCATGCAGTCCACCTTTTGAAAATCCTTTTGCTCTTTGTGAAGCTTTGGACAAATTGCTGAACTTCTCCAGGCCTCAGAGTCCTTATTCACTAATAACCAGGGTTCAGTTAGATGATAACCATGGCGCTTGCGCTCAGCTCCTCCTATAGAGTAAGCAATTGACGGTCACCATTTTTACTTAAAATGCTTTTCCTGATGCATGCATACATGCTCTTACATCTCTTGGATTCTGAGTCTACATATGCACTCATTTGCCAAATTAAGTGCCTTTTGCAAAATCATGTTTTATGGAGGACTTTTTGACAGCCAGAACATGTGTTTCTGTTGTGAAGAAAAACGTTTCCAGTTTAGAAATGCTTGTTTTGATCGTCTGTGTGGCAATGAATGGCCTGCATTTGAGTGCCTGCGCTACAACCTGTATCCGCTCCCTGCTTTGGCAAACGTGCTTGCCCGGGTCTCAGATCGTCGCCTTGGAGAAGCACGAGGGAGGGCACCTGGGCTCTCGTGCAAGGTCTACGGTTCCCGCCCCCGAGCTGGCTGCCCGTGGGCGGGGCCGGGCGGCAGCTGGACGGCCAGCGCGGCTACTGCCCGCCGCAGTGCTTCCGGCGTCTCCGCCGACCCTGACCTCGTGCCCGGTGCCGGCTGCCTGGGCCTCCCACGCCATCCCCAGGAACCCGGATTTTAATGACACATTATTCTTATGTCTCAGCCATCATACAATATTGAGGCGTTTTCCTGTAACGAGAGTTTTTCTTGGAGGGCCACGAGTAAATAGTAATTTTTGGCCAAAATTAAAATAATTCGCTTGAGGCATATTGCTCGTGTTGAGTGTGGCAAGCGTTTACCCTTTTCTAATTCTCACGTTGCTTCTCTTTCCAATTTCACTTGTAGCGCATCACGGCGTGAGCCCCCCGGGCAGCCTGTGTCTTTCGCTGGCATTTAGGGTAAAGAGGAAACCAATAAATCGTTACCGAGCAGCTTTACCAATATTGACCGAGCTATGAGATGGCGGCCCAGCTATTGCAGATCAATCGCCACGCTCTGGCCCAGTAGCTCAGAGGTTTAGAGGGTCGTCCCGCTGCGCCAAGGTTGCGGGTTCAATCCCCGGTCAGGACGCGTCGGAGGAGCAACCAATGAATGCATAAATAAGTGGAAAAACAAATCGATGATTCGCTCTCTCCCCTCCCTCCCTGCCTTCCTCTCTCTAAAGAGCAAAAGCAGGCGTCAGAGTCAGTCTTGTTTAGAAATAGAACAGTCCTCCTCCCCCTCCCCCTCCCCTCCCCCTCCCCCTCCCCTCCCCCTCCCCCTCCTCCTCCTCCTCCTCCCCCTCCTCCTCCTCCCCCCTCCTCCTCTTCCTCCCATCCCCCCTCTGCCTCCTCCCCTCCCCTCCTCCCCCTCCTCCCCCTCCTCCTCCTCCCCGTCCTCCTCTCCCTCCCCCCTCCTCCTCCTCCCCCGTTCTCCTCCTCCCCCTCCTCCTCCTCCCCCGTCCTCCTCCCCCTCCCCCCTCCTCCTCCTCCCCCTCCTCCCCTTCCTCCTCCTCCCCCTCCTCCTCTTCCTCCCATCCCCCCTCCCCCTCCTCCTTCTCTCCCCCCTCCCCCTCCCCCTCCTCCTCCTCCCCTTTCCTCCCCCTCCTCCCCCTCCCCCCTCCTCCCCTTCCTCCTCCTCCCCCCTCCTCCCCCTCCTCCCCCTCCCCCCTCCTCCCCTTCCTCCTCCTCCCCCCTCCTCCCCTTCCTTCTCCTCCCCCCTCCTCCCCCACCCCCCTCCTCCTTCTCTTCCTCCTCCCCCTCCTCCCCCTCCTCCTCCTCCTCCTCCTCTTTAATAAGAGGAAGTTTACTTGGCAAGTGCGGAGGGAGAAGCAGTGAGCCCCCAGCTCTGGAAGAAGAGGGCTCAGGAAATGTTTACAGCCAAGGAAGGGCCTGGAGCTTAGAAGACAGGGAGGGCGACCGGGGGTGGGGGCGGGGGGAGGCGCGGGCGGGCTCCGTGGAGGGAGTGGCGGCGGTTCTTTGTGAGAATGCACATTACTTTTGACCCCATGTGACCTCACACCAGCATTTCTTCTCGTTGATTAGACTCTTCCCTGTGAGGTCAAGATACGCTTTACATCAACAAAAGCCAAATGGCTTGTTTTTTTTTGACTCCCAAGACAACTTAATTTAAAAGTAACACTTTGCACGTACAGCCGCTCTCGTAACGCGTGGCCTCAAAACACGTCGGAAATAAACCCGCGCCCGCTGGCCTGGGACGGGCCGGGCCCTGGGGGCGCTCCCTGGAGACGGGCCACGGAGCCCCAGGCGGCGCCTTGTCCGTCCTCCCCGCGGTCTCGCGCTTCCGGAAGGGCTGTTTGGAAGAGCAGTTCTTCGCCATGGGAGGTTCTTCTGTCCTTTCCTCATGTAGCGGGAGGCATGCCAGTTTCTCTGGGACATTCACACCCATGCTCCACGCCTGAGTCACCTCCCAACAGGCATGCATCCCAATGCAGGAGGAAAGCAGTGGGGGATCGCCCCGTCCCAGGCCTGAGCGGGCGGCTCCCCGGCTCCTGAGTTCCCTGATCCCCGGGAAGCACAGCGTGCAGGTCCCGTGGCTCCCTGCTCCCTGCGCCACGGGGCGGGCGGCTCCCCGGCTCCTGAGTTTCCTGATCCCCGGGAAGCAGAGCGTGCAGGTCCCATGGCTCCCTGCTCCCTGCGCCACGGGGCGGGCGGCTGGCCCTGGGCGCCAGGTGGCAGGCTTCCTGGGGCTGGAGCAGCCCTGCCCGCCGCAGCTGCGCCCACAGGGCGGTGTGGGAACCGGCCAGGGTGTAAACGGCTGGGAAAACAGAGCGACCTCGTCTCTTCTCGGGAGCTACCCCGGGAGGCAGTGATATTCACAAGGAGAGCGGAAGATGAATGTCCTCTGCGGGATGGTATTTTACAAAGAACTAAAAATATTATCATCTGACGGGATCCGTGGGAAGGGATCTTCCTGATTGTCCTGCCGTGACCTTGGTCCTCCAACACCGGTCCCAGCGCATGCCAGACCGGGTCCTGCGAGGCCGGCGTCCGCCGTGCTTAGAGTGGGCTCATGCCAGGCAGGAGACGGGCTCAGCATGTGTCCTGCCTCATCACCAGGAAGAAGCAGGTCTCCGCGCATCTGCTTTCTCGTTCCTACACCTGCGCTCAGCTTGGGTCTCAGCCGTAACCTGTCAGCCCGTGGGGACGCCCCAAGAAGCTGATAGAGGGGCTCTGTGTCTGTCAGAGTCCCCATGGCCTTGCTTTCCATTGCCTCCTCCTTCTTCCCTGCTACTCCTTCCCTCCCTGCCTCTCTCCTTCCCTCCCTCCCTCTCCCCTTCCCTCCCTCCCTCCCTCCCTGCCTCTTCCCCTTCCCGTTTATTTATTAATTCATGAATATTTTCAGGTCCCTGCAATGTCGCAGGCCCTGAGGCTGTGGCTGTGAGCATGGTGGATCTAGTTCCTACTCTAATGTACTTCATAGTTGGGTGGGGAGACAGACATTAAGCAAACAACTGTATAAATCACTTTTGTTGCAAGTGTAATGATAATTCCTATCAGAGACCCCAAATAATTTCTGACTTTATTTTCTTAAAAATTGGTTCTGATTCTAAAACCTTACAGACAACTTATAAAATGTAGGGCTACAGCAAGGGGAAAAAGTAACCTAGAATAACCCACTAACAGCGTAACTGCTGTTAACCTCTGATAGATTTCCTTCCCTTTGTTTCTCCTTGTACGTGCGTGTGTGTGTGTACGCGCATGTGCCCACATGTGTGTGCATTGGGATCATAATACATTCAATTGGCTCTTTCTTTTAGGAGGCTGTCTGCCTTTGGCTAAGTAGCCTTTGCAGCCTCGGTGGCGGTGCTCCGAGACACATGCCCATCTTCGTCCTCCTCAGAGCGCGTGCTCTCCTCTCCTGGCTCCTCGTCCATCGCTCAGGTTGTCAAAAAGCAGCACCGACTGCACTGAATGCAATGATTATCTACATGCCTGACCCTTTATAGGCGCAAGCTTCTCAAACAACGTCCAGAAACGAGAGAACGAGAGAAATAATGTATTCAACCATTTCCTTACTTAGTGATTTTCTGATTATCTCGTCAGACAGCGTATCGAATTCAGAGACCAAATCTACTCCGGAGAAAGCGCTTCTCTGCACAGGGAGCGCGCCTGGTCGTCTCCGATCCCCGCAGTGTCCGCGCCGGCGGCGGGGCCTCCTGAAGGACCACACGGAGCCGGCGTGCGGTGCCTCCAGGCGCCCGGAGGCAGTGCTGCGAGGCTGCGGTGCAGGAATCCCGTGGCGAGCTCGAAGGGCTGTGTGGCTCAGGTTCTCAGGTGTAAGACGGGGGCCGGGAAAGAAATCCTTCTTTCCAGATGTGTTTCCTCTGTCCGTCTCTGACCAGGTCCTGTCCCGAAACCAGGTGGCGGGGAGGAAGGGCGCGCTGGCCGCTCTGCTGGTATTTCCTGGGGCCTGAGGGACGCAGCGGGATACGCCTGTGGGGCTGAGGCCTGCGGGGCTGAGGCCTGCGGGGCTGCGGCCTGCGGGGCTGAGGCTGGCGGGGCCGGCCGGCTGACTGCAGGAAAGCAGGCAGGGAAAGTGTGTGGTGCTGACCACTCAGCGCTCCTGCCCGGCCTGCAGGGTCGTTAGGAGGCCAGGGCTGGCTCGGAGCTGCTGCCTCCGCTTTTTTCTCTGCAATTAGGCTTCCTCTTGCACTAATGGACCTGAGCGACGTCTGGCTAACAAGGAGAACGCTCTTCCGCTCGGCATCATTAGCAGTGGACACGAGGCCTCCAGGAAGGGTGCCTCCTCTCTGTTCCTGAGGCCAGAGGGTATTAGCATACGTCTTCTAACCCTCTCTTTGCCGCGCACGGTTACGCTCTCTGCCCGGCAGATTCCTGGATCATCCCCGTCTGACGGTCACTACCTTTTGCCCTAAGCATACAGCTGAGGTCCTCGGTTTTACTTCTAAACCCCGTGAGCAGCTCCTAACTTACCCGTTTCTGCTCCCCACGTGACCCCGCAGCGGGCTTCTCGTTCTCCCCGTTCTCTGTGCGACAGGCCCCGCATCTTAGCTGCGGATCCTCCGTCTGTGGAGGAGGCACCTTCTCAACCCGTGCTCTGGCCCCGCGGTCGCCAGCCGTTTGGACCTCACGGACCACCTGTTGGCGTCTGCTGCTCTGGACGATGCCAGACGTGCTGTCCCCGTCCCTCCACCTAAGCACGCCCAGGTCCCTGAGGATGTACAGCGACACAGGACGCTGCAGGTGCCTGGATACGGCCACGCCTCGGGCCCTGGGACGCAGTGCGTGGGGCTCCCCCGAGCTTCCTGTTTGCCCCGTCTGTCTGGGACCGGGTGCCAGAGGAAACCCAGATGCCAGGGGGCACAGAGGAAAGAGAGCCTCCGGGAAAGCCAGCTCTTCCCGCCACAGGACCACAGTGGGAGCCGCCCAGCAGGACAGAAACCTGGTGGGCAGTGGCCACTGCCTCCGGCGAAGCCCAGGAAACGCTGACCTCGCCCACAAGCCCCACAGCAAGGCGCGTGGGAAGCCCGCGGGAGTCTGCCACTGCTCTCCGGCGCTGCCCAGGTGCCCTCCCCCGCCCCGGGCTCAGGCCCGAGGAGGCCCAGTGAGGAGTGAGGACACTCACCCCCAGCGGTGGTGGCATGGATCCCTCCCGCTGTTCAGTGAGGCGGTGCAGGAGACCCCCCTCCCATCCAGGGGGTCTCCCAGAGGCTACCGGGGAGCGTGAACTCACACCCCACCCAGCAATGAGGAGCCCCGCCTCCACCCCTGAGGGTCCACAGTTCCCCGCGCCCGGAAGTGGCGAGAGAAGGGTCAGAGCAGAGGAAGGCATGGAAAAAACACACACACAACAAAAACTCACAGAACAAGTAAGTTTAGCACGGTCACAGGACACAGATCCCCACATAAACATCAACAGCATTTCGGGTGAACATATGGAAATTGCAATAAGAAATACAGTACTTTTCACAGCTGCTTCGGAAAGGAATTAGTGTAAACCTCATAAAACGTGGCCGGGGCCTGAAGCTGAGCGCTTCGCAGGACTGGTGAGAGGAATCCAAGACCTGGAATACAGGGAGGCAGGCCGTGTTCCTGGGTTGAAAGCAGGCAATTTTCCCCAAAGTGATGTACGGGTTGGATGCAATTCCCATCAAAACCTCAGCGAGATTTCTGTAGGTGTAGGAAAGGTTATTCTCAAATGTCAGAAGCAAAGGCGCTGAAACAAGTCTGAGTCGGAAGGAGAGTGGGGGGAGTCCCTCTCCCCAGTGTGGCTGTGCACCGTCCAGCGGCAGTGGGCGCTCTGCGGGCCAGCGCGGGGACACCGGGACCCGTGGACGGACCGGGGGACGCAGAGGCAGCCGCCGGGTGCAGCAGCTGAGCGGCGACAGGGGTCAGAAGCAGTTCGGTGGAGGAGGAGCCGTCTCCACAATGGGGCTGGACTATCCACAGGCAAAGGACACCCTGACCTGACCTGACCCGCTCCTGGGTTAACAAGCACCTCAGATGCGTGGGGGTGCGTGTGACACGTAAAACGGCTCAACGACCCTGAGAACACATCGGGGAGACCTCTGGGGGCCGGGATCTGGGGGAGCGTTCTCAAACCCCGAAGGCCTGGCTCCGAAAAGGAAACAATCGATAAACCTTAAAACTTTTCTCTGCCCAACAGCCTGGTGAGGGAGCGAGCGGCAGGACACGTGGGAGGCGGCAATAAAATGCCTGCCCGCCACGCATTTGGGGAAGCCCTCGTGTCTGGAGTGCGCCGAGGACTCGGAAAACCCTGCAGTGAAACAGATCTGGTTGTGAGCAGACATTTCCTGAAAGGGGACGTGTGGGTGGCCAAGGAGCTCGTGGAGAGGTGGTCCACACCAGGAGCCATGAGAGACAGTGAAAACCACGATGAGATGTCACCGAGTAGCCGCTGGACCCGCTACAGTGCACAGTGACACAGCGCATCCCAGTGAGGCCCGGGGAACCGGGGCCCAGGCTCCAAGGGCCGCCGTCTGCCAGACGGTTTGGCGGTCTCATGAGAAAACTGGACAGCCCGGCCAGCGTGGCTCTGTGGCTGAGTGTCGACCTATGAACCTGCAGGTCGACCTATGAACCTTCAATTCCCGGTCAGGGCACAGGCCTGGGTTGTGGGCTCGATCCCCAGCGTGGGGCGTGCAGGAGGCAGCTGGTCCATGATCCTCTCTCATCACTGATGTTTCAGGTCTCTCTCCCTCTTCCTTCCTCTCTGACATCCATAAAAAATTATTTGTTTAAAAACTGGGCACGCACTGAGGACCAGACTTCGCCGCCGCAGTCCTGAGCGTGCATCCCAGGGAGCCGATACCTCTGTCCACACGTACGTGCACCAGGCATTCGTGGGAGCTTCACCCGTGAGGGCCCTCTGCGTCCTCGCTGCGGAGGAACTGGTCCAGGCTGGTCCGTCCGGAGCACAGGCTGCTGCCCAGCTCTGCGGGGGCCCCTGCAGAGCAGCCCTCGGAGGGGCTCGGGGCCGTCCCGAAGGAGAGCCGGCCGCCGCGCCCTCGCCTCCTGTGGTTCGCTGGCCTGAGGCTCTCCACGCGCAGAAGAACTGGATGGCGGGGGCCCCTTCGGGAAGGAGACGTGTGTCTGCAAAGGCCTGCGGGGGAGGCGTGTGTGGCCGGGGAACATTCCGGGCCCTGGTTGTAGCGGGGAAGCCAGCTCCACCGTGGCGAAGACCCCTGTGCCCACCTCAGTGTCCGGCTGCTCGCGCACCCCGTCCACTAAGATGTGTCGGGCAGGAGAACCCGGGGAGGGCGCCGTTTCTCTCTCCTCAACTCCCTGGGACCCCGCGGTCATTTCAGAGTAACGTGTGCCTTTCCCTGCGGAGCCTCCCGGGGGTCCTTGGGTGAGGGGGCCCCCCTTGAAACGCGGTGCTGCGCTGCCTCGGCCGCCACGCGCCTTGCTTCTGCTGCCGTCGCATCGAGTGGCGGTTTCCTTGTCTCGGTTCTTTGCACGAACAAGTGCTTTTGTGCTGTTTAGTCCTCGTCCTGAAATGCGGCGTCGGAAACGGCTGAGCCACCGTGCCGGGTGAACCGGCCTGATGTCGCAGGGGCAGGCGCCCCAGGGCCCACCAGGCCAGACAGGCAGCGCCTCCTCCTGGGTGTCACCCAGACTCCACGGCGACTCCGTCACGGC
This sequence comes from Corynorhinus townsendii, assembly GCA_026230045.1. Lineage (NCBI taxonomy): Eukaryota > Metazoa > Chordata > Mammalia > Chiroptera > Vespertilionidae > Corynorhinus > Corynorhinus townsendii. The sequence continues at coordinate 170,602,904 of JAPDVU010000006.1, read as the reverse complement.
TGCGGGGGGCGGGGGGGGGGGAGAGGGGCGGGGGCGTGTGTGCCAGATGCCCCAAGACTTAAGGATTCTCCTTGCCTGTGTGTGTTTTTTATCACTGGACACATTTTTAGAAATCGCTTGGTGTAGTGACCACAGAGGGAGAAAGAGATGTTCTCAAAACGCCTTTTAACATCGCTGATGAAGCGTTCGGTGCCGCTAGCAATGCCTCTTACAGTCACACCTCTCAGGTCGGGCAGAGGCTGGGGGTTCCCGTCCCTCTCCGGCGCAGAGTCTGCACACCGCCTGGTCCTTCCCACGGACAGGCAGGGAGACACGGCGTTGAGCCGTCCCTCGTTGCACGTGCGCGCATTGTCACCCCTCCTGCGTCCCCGAGAGGGGCGGGGCCTGCGAACCGCCTCTGCACCCGCCAGAAGGAGCAGCTGGTGCAAGACTGTCACATTCTAGACACACTTCATAACCTGTCTCTTCTCTGGCTCCTCGGCGTTCCGTGCTGTTCTTATGACACTGAAAACCACCCATCACCCAAGCCTGAGCTTTCAAATTAAAATTCACACGTTGAAATTACTGAGGACAGTGATCTGCTTGCAGTTGTTCCTAGTTTTTATGTAAAAGCAGGCTGTTTAGGGAAAGTCTTTTTTTTTTTAAAGATTTTTTAAAAAATTATAGATTTTTAGAGAGAGGAAGGGAGAGAGAGAGAAACATCAGTGTGAGAAGGAACATCTGTCAGCTGCCTCCTGCACGCCCCCTACTGGAGGTGAGCCCACCACCCCGGCATGTGCCCTGACCAGGAATCGAACCTGCAACCTTTTGGTGCATGGGGCGAAGCTTCACCATGGGGCCACCCCCGCCTTTCTCTCGCTCTCATGCTTCACTTGGTCACCCCCTTGTCTTTGTGCTTCCTGGCTCCTCTGGCGAACGCACCTGGAGCAGGACGCGGCGGCTGCTGCGGCCCAGGGCGCCCGCGCACAGGGCTTCCCCACAGCGGCGCAACTGCTTGAATGAGGGCTCCCCGGTGAGGGAGGGAGCCGGAGAGGCTGCTGGGTCACAGTCCCGGCGCCGGCCCCCGCCGGCACCTGAGGACGTGGCCCCGGCCCCCGGGAGCTCTGCCCTGGCAGGTGATGGCCTGTTTGCACACCGCCCGGTCCGTCCCACGGGCCGCGACGGCGGCATCCTTAGTACCTGCCTGGTAGCCGTCTAGCCGCTCTGGCTTCGGCAGTGCGCCTCGTGTCCTGCAGAGATTTTCCTCTGAAATAGGGAGTATGTCTGAAAACTGTTCTTTTCCATCCGTGTCAATTTCAAACTTCAGAATTAAATTTTATTTTCAGGGAGCTCTCCGGAGGTGCTTTTGTGAATTCATCAGCTCTAATTCAATAGCAATTTTCACTGCTGTTCAGGAGGAGGAACAGCTTTATGTCCAAAGGTTCAGATTACGTAATTGGAGGAGGCTGCCGGGCTTTCCGTCCCGTCACAGGGAAAAGGCAGCAGGGCTCGGCTTTCAAAACAACACCCTCTCTAAGCATTTTGCAGGCTCCCTCTTTCCCTGCAAGGGAGCGCCATCTCCATTAACTGGGGGCCGCGCCGCCCATCTTCCCTGGCGTCGGGGACGCGTTTGCTTGGCCGCTAGCTGGTTACTAGCGCCGGCTGCCCCGGGGGTGCATGGGAGACCGGGAAAGAGGGGCTCCCCCCTCAGAGGGCTGACGTGGGCGAGGCAGGCACAGTCCACAGGATACTACCCACAGCCGTCAGTGACTGGGGAACGGGAGTGGCTCGGGGAGGGGTGACAGCTGGGGGTTGGGAAGGTGCTCTGAGAGGGGCCATCGGTGCTGATGCCAGGAGCACATGAAGGCACCAGCGAACCCCTGGGTGGAGCCTCTCGGGCTGTGGGGCGGCGACCCCAGGGCGCCCGGAGCGGAGGAGCTGCGTTTGCTGAAGAAGCAGGAGGAAGATGCGTGTGGTGGGAGCCTGGGACGCCAGGGCGAGCCGCGGGGACGGGGCTGGGGCTGGGGACGGGGACGGGGAGCTAGGCAGGGCCAGGCCCTGCGGCCTGCAGTCTGTGACGTCATGGGGAACCGTACCGTGAGCCGGCGGGACGCCTCTGAGCCCCGTGAGCGGGTGGCCTGTGTAGTGGATGCCGTGGCTGCCCTGTGGCTGCCATGTAGAGGCGGAGACCCGGGAGTGGCCGCCACCCCAGGACGTCCTCTCGCTCGGGCTGCTGTCCCGGTGGGCAGCGCTCGGGCTGCTGTCCAGGTGGGCAGGTCCCAGGGGCGCGTGGCGGCCTCCTGGTCTGTGGGATGAGATGAATGACCCACCCGCACAGGGAGGTGTGGGGAGGGCGCTGTGAGGAAACGTGCGGGAAAGGCTTCGCCCGGTTTGGGAGCAAAGCAGTGCGCCTCGCGTCCCAGGGATGGCGGCCGCCGTGAAAGGTGAAAAGCCCCGTGCCTGCCCTCGTGGCGCCGGCCGCGGGCACCGCGCACGCAGGTGGCGGGAGCTCTGCTGCTGGCAGCGCACGGTCTGCCCGGGCCAGAGGCGAGGCCGCGTTCCCGGAGGGCAGGGCAGGTGCAGGAAGGCACGGAGTCAGAGTGCGGCTAGCTCACGCCCGCGGCCCTGTGCTCCCCCAGTGGCCTCGCGGCGTCTCCCCGGACCCTCAGTCGTGCCCTCGGAGTCCTTGCTTTGGGTTCGAACCTTGCTCCCCACAACTCCTTGAAGACACAAACCCCACACTCAGTGCCCCAGACGGGGATGGCTGTGGTAGCCCCGAGCCTGTCTCAGGGCATAGAAAGAGCCAGAGGACGCGGCCCCTGTGGCTGGGGACCTCGGGTCCGCAGGAGGCCGGCCGCATCCCCAGGGGGCGGGCAGGCGTCCGAGCCGGAGGATCTGGAGCTCGTGGGCAGACACAGGGTGCAGGGAGCACCTCACAAAGCTAAGGAAATGTCCCGGCCAGCGTGGCTCAATGGTTGAGCATCTTCGATTCCGGTCAGGGCACAGGCCCGGGTTGCGGGCTCCATCCCCAGTGTGGGGCGTGCAGAAGGCGGCCAATCAATGATTCGCTCTCATCACGGATATTTTATCTCCATCCCCCTCCCTTCCGCTCTGAAGCCCATTACAAAATAAAATAAAAAGCTAAGGACAATGGGAACACACCCTCGAGAAAGGCACCTGCTTCAGGCCGCGCGATGGTGGAACAGACACTGTCCTCCTCCGCGGGGATCAGACAGGGCCGCGTTCTCCTCCGAGCCTCTGTGTACGGAACAATCGGGTTCTTGGTGTCTCCCTGCTCAGAGAAACCCAATTCCTAAAGGTAAGGAGGGCTTCCAGCGTTTACATAAGAAAGGCTCTCCCGGGGAGCGGAGGTAAACTTCCTTACACATTTCCCTCCGGAGTTTCTCATTCGTTGCTGCCCGTCTGAGACATGGACCGCCTCTGCCTGTCTCCCCGGCAGTCGGTTCGCGATGAAAGGGGCTCGGTCTAGGCTTGAGTATCCAGAACAGAAAGCACACACAGTGAAGGACGTTTCAAACAGATGTCACCTCCGCCGCAGCAAGGTCCCCGTCCGCGTCAGATTGCTGTCAGCGCTCCGTCCCGGCACGTGATCACGGCCGTGACCCTGAGCCCGAGCGCTCATCCGAGAGCAGCCTCGCTCTGGAAGCAAACCTCGCGGCAGCTTACGGCTTCACGCCGTGTCCTTTGCTCGTGCGGAGTTGCTGTGGCCACAGCCTGTCACGCGCTGGCGACTTACATACCCGGTCACCATTGCGATGGAGGACAGAGCTGAGCACAGGGACCCGCAAAGCAGGCCTCGCCCGGCCACGAGGAGGGCCACCTTCACCCGCGGGCTGACTTCAGGGTGAGCGCCGCAGACCCCAATTCCAAAGCCGCTGCGTCCTGTCCGCAGACACTTGAAATGTCGGATCAGAGACCGGGAGAGGCAGGCGGGGGAGGAGTCGGCCGCCTAACGCCTTCCCGGGGGACAGAGAACGCAGAGTGCGGATCCGGGGGTCACGGCACCGGCATCAGGGCCACGGGGGAGGCGTGAGTCACCCCGCACGTGGAAGCAGCGGGGACAGCTCTGGGCTAGGTCCCGGGCTTGACGGCACCGGTCGCTCTGACCGCAGTGCCCTCATCGTAAGAGATGGAGGAGAACAGTCACTCGCACTAGAACCAAATGGAATCACGTTTGCGAATAAAGCTGCAGAGCAATTGCTGGATCTTTCACTCCTTTTTCCTTTTGATTTGCTGTTGAATCATTGACTGGTCCTGGGCCCTTGCTGAGACTGCTTCCTCTGAACCTGGGAGAAGAGTTGCGCCTTATTTGCGCGTTTCATACCCGAGAGAGCGTGTCCCTGCCGTGCGCCGCCTTCTGGACCCCGAGGCCAGTGGGTGGGTGGGCGTGTCCTCGCCACATCGCTGAACGGAGGACAGACTGGCGGGGCCCGGGCCTCCGGGAGAGGGGACCGCCACTCATGGGCTTATTCCAGAAGCAGGAGCTGCTGTGCAGAATGGATCTCAGAGCATTTTCTCTAAAAGGCGAGGCTGTGCCTGAGACGGAGCACCGGCTGTCGGAGATTTGCACTCGTAGGAGTCCATTGCCCGGTTGTGCCAGAATGAGTTGTGTTGTGTGTGAGTCTCACACACCAAGGGGTTCTAATTAAGTGCCAAATGCAATGAAATTAATAAATGGCACCAATTTTTAGGCGTTAAAATGGGCTTTGGGAGAATGCAGTGTGGACTCAGATTGATTATTATTCTAATCTCTTCAGTTGTGAATCAATATTATGTAGCATTAAAACTCAATTAAATAAAAAATAAACGAAGAGGCAAGCGGAGAGGACATTTGTCTCTGGGTTGGTCCGACCTCTCAGGAAGGACTTAAAATCTGTCCAGTGCTGAGATTGTAATTGTCCTTATTGCTCGCGAGATTCCAAAATAATCGCCCATATAATTAGCATCCGTTAATGAGAGCTATTTGTACCCTGCTCACAAATATACCACTGTTATAAATTGTCCAAATCGCATTGCAAACTTCAGGTTTTATGTAACCTTTGCAGATGACCTGCAGACTACAACTGAATTAATGTGTGGATTCCGTACCAGAAATGTCATTAATCAAAACCTGTTTGACCCAGCCTTTCCCGTCCATCCTGTGACAGCAGGTGGACCAAGTGGCACCTCCTGGTGGCACTAGCCAGAACTGAGCGGAGGCCAGGAAGCCCCGGCCTCATACCGGGGTCGCAGGAGGCCTACGGAAGCGCGCGGGACAGAGCAGGACCCCAGCGGGCCGGCAGGATGCAGGGACCGCAGTAGCTCTGAACAGGGACGCGTGGTCAGAACGACAGCCCGCACACGTAGGCCAGAGCCTGTCCAGCTGCTGCTGGAATAAAATCTCCACGTAGGAGCGGGTGTCTCCACACAGTCTTCCCGATGTGCCGGAGGCCACGGAGACCGGTCACCAGGCCTGGAGCCGGGGCGCCCGCTGGCACGAGGAAGCAGAGGCTGGATGTCCTGGACATGGATTTCACGCAGCCGCCACAAAAGCCCTTTATTCTTCTTTAAACAAATGAGGAAATGGAAGACCTCAGCAGAGAAAAAAGTAAAAAGAAGGAAATACAAATGAGTGAACTGAAGGATACCCTCAGGGAATTAAGCGGGGTGGCCGAGCGCAGGCGCAGATGCGACGGCAGGAGAGCATGGGTGGCCGGAGGGCAGGCCAGTGGCCTCGGCGCACCCTGAGCAGCAGCGGCTACGGGACCAGAAACCAAAAGAGCCTCGGGGCCTTGGAGCCGAACCAGAGCTCTACCGTCCACAGCACGGGCTTCCTGCCAGGAGGGGGAGGCGTCTGAGAAAGAAATGTCGGTTGGAAACCCCCCAGATTGGAAAACCCACAAACCTGGGCATTCCAGAAGCTGCATATGGAAAAAAATTAAATGAAAAGTGAGTAAATAAATAACTTTTTTTAAAGCTGAGTAAATCCCAAATAAAGTCAAAGCAATCTATTCAGAGACAGTTAGGTTATAATTAAACTTAAGAAATGTAAAGAAAAAGAAAAATATTCAAACTGAAAAAAAATCAAAAAGAACTGTCAAATCCCGCTTCTGTATCTGGCAGAAGTGTCACTCGGGAGTGAAGGAGAACGCTGGGGACAAGGGAAGCCAGGCACTGTGCTGGGGGCCCCGGCAGAGGGGAGGGCCTGGGAGGGGGTTGCGGCCACAGCAGGAAAGCGGGACAGAGAAACGGACCGAGGGGAACTCCAAGAGGCTGTCCCCCGCGTTCGTGTCCTCGGTTATGTTCGCAATGTGAAGAATAAAGGGATGCCACCTCCCAAGTGGCACTGGCCATGCAAAGAGGGAGGGAGCACGGCACTGTATTCTAAACGTGCGGGAGGGAGAGGGTCCCAGCACGTGGGTAGAAGCGGTAGGATGTTTTTACGTGCGGGCCGTGGAAAGTTCCAGGTGCATATTGTAACAGTTAAAGCAGCCACTAAGAAAACTGTGCACCACGAGAAACTAAAAACACTATCAGAATCAAGCTGGGGCTATACACACCCTTCAGCTGACCCCCAGGAAGTCCGTACAAGACAAGAGAAGGGAGGAGCAAGGGCTCTGGTGCTGGCCGCGCCCGGCTCGGTGCTGCCCCTCCAGGCGGGCACAAGGCTGGCACGCGGCTCCCCTCATGTCTAGCACAGTGTCCGCCAGCACGAGAAGGCAAGGAAACGGGACGGCGGTTGGGAAGGAAGAATAAAACTGCTCCTACTTTCAGATGGCCTTACTGTGAACCTACAACATCCAGGCACACTTACCAAAGAGCCGTAGGTTAGTCAGTGATTCGGCAGGATCACAGGATACAAAACCAACACACAGTGGCCAGACACATGTCTGCATAGCAACGAGCGCCTGGAGGCCAGAGTGGAAACACAGTACCGCTTCCACCGCTCCAAGAACCCGGATCTCCGGTTCCACTTACAGCCGCTCCAAGAACCCGGATCTCCGGTACCGCTTATAGCCGCTCCAAGAACCCGGATCTCCGGTACCGCTTACAGCCGCTCCAAGAACCAGCTCCAAGAACCCAGATCTCCGGTACCGCTTACAGCCGCTCCAAGAACCCAGATCTCAGGTTCCGCTTACAGCCGCTCCAAGAACCCGGATCTCAGGTTCTGCTTACAGCCGCTGCAAGAACCCGGATCTCAGGTTCCACTTACAGCTGCTCCAAGTTCATCTATTGGGTTAACACTGTGGTCGGCAAACTCATTCATCAACAGAGCCAAATATCAACAGAACAACGATTGAAATTTCTTTGGAGAGCCACATTTTTTAAACTTAAACTTCTAACGCCACTTCTTCAAAATAGACTCGCCCAGGCCGTGGTATTTTGTGGAAGAGCCACACTCAAGGGGCCAAAGAGCCGCATGTGGCTCACGAGCCGGAGTTTGCCAACCACGGGGTTAACATAATTTGCATCAGAAAACCAGTCATTTTTTGTAGATACCGACAGTCTCGTTCTAAAATGTACATGGCATGGCACAGGGCCCAGAAAGCCGTGCTTGGAGAAGAATAATGAAGCGGAAGGCTCGCTCTCTCCGTTATTAAGGGTTGCTCTGGAAGGCCATAATGGCGGGTGCTGGCAGCGGACCCAGGGCTAAACCGCATGAGTATGTCCAGCTGGTTTCTGACAAAGGTGCAAGGGACTCGGTGAAGGGGACACGGACTTTACGGTAATTGTGGCCGAGCAGTTGGCCCTTCAGAGAGAGGGCGAGAACGTTGACCTGAACCTTGTACTCTACTTCCAAAAATGAATTTGCAATGTAGCGTGCGTTTGACTGCCCAGTGTGAACGCTTAAAACCGTTACAGGCACCGAGTACTGATAAGGCTCTCAGACCTTTTGTTAGAAAAACCAGAGACTGTCGTTGGGATGAGAGTAGGAGAGGACTCTAGCCAGTTTGGCTCGGTGGATGGAGCACCGGCCTGTGGACTGAAGGGTCCCGGGTTCGATTCCCGGTCAGGGCACCGGCCCGGATTGCGGGCTCGATCCCCAGTAGCGGGTGTGCAGGAGGCAGCCGAGTTCTCGCTCATGATTGATGTTTCTATCTCCTCTCTCCCCCGCCCTTCCTCTCTAAAGTCGATTAAAATAAAATAGGAGTAGGGAGGAGTTCTTAGACTTGAGGATACCAACAATATGACCCATGAAACAGAAAGCAAGATCAATTGCGCGGCCTCTTCACAAGTGAAAAACGTCTAGAGATGACCATGGAAAGACCAATGGCAGCGCAGACGGGGAAAATACTTGCCAAGCACAGGTGTGAGGAAGGGCCGGACTATGGCCGGCCTGTCCGGCCTCGCAGACCGCCGGCGGGCGGCCCTGCGCGGGGGTAGGGAGACGACGGACAGGACTCTCAGAAGCCGGCCGGACGGAGGAAATCTGCTGTCAGAAAAGAGGCACGAGGCACACGCAGGCGCCTCACAGAGAGAGTGTGCAAACGGAAAGAGGCGGAAAGGGGGCGCCTGTAGCCCTGTCATCCGTAACGCAAACTTCACGAAGGGCGAACATGCAAATGGCACGCTGCGCACGGAAGGTGTGCGTCACCGCCCCCATCAGGGAGATGCAAGTTACCACCACAGCGCGGTGTCCCCACAAAGCCGCAGGAGGGGTGAGACAAAGAAGAGAGACAGCGCCCCATGCTGGCGAGGCCGCCCCGCAGCTGGGCCGTGCGGACGTCGCCGGCGGCGTGTGACCGGCGCGGCCCCTGGAGAGCAGGCAGGGCTTTCTGCCGAAACCGAAATGCACCTGCCATGGGCTCAGCGCCGCACCGGGGCCTGCCCCAGAGACAGGCAGCTTCATTGGCAATCGCCCCAAACTGGAGGAAAGCCCACCTCCCTGCGGTAGATGGATGGGGAAAAACTGCTACCCGCACGCCAGCAAACACTGCTCAGTAATAGAGAGGGACAGCTAGGGACACGCACAGCCTGGGTGGGCTGCCTGGAATCAGGCTGGGCAGGAAAGGCCAGTCTCCGAAGGCCGCGATGGAGAAGCCCATCATGTGACCCTCTCTGAGCCACGAAGCCAGGAGCCAGGGCTGGGGTGGGGCCGGGGATGGTGTGGCCGTGAAGCGGTGGCTGGAGGGGCTCTGTGATGGGTCAGTTCCGTGCCATGGTTGTGGTGGTGGTGACACAGGGCAACACGCAATGGAATCGGAAGGACCTGTGTTGACACATGTGCTCACAGGTGCCCCTCCCCACCCCCCACCCCCCCGGGAAAGTGCCTGAGCTCCGTGGATGGTGCCAGGCCCGTCTCCTGGCTTTGACCTTGTCCAGTGGTAGTTCTGCCAGAGTCAGCATCCGGGAGGCTGGGCAGGGGTGCACGGGGCTTCCAGTCCGTTTTCTACAACTTCTCGTGAATCTGTAATTCTTTCAAAATCAGAGTTTATTAAAAATTATCCAAAATATCTGCATGTGCAAAAATCAAGTACTGATAAGGCTTCCAATGCCCAAGCTTCTGACCTTTGGAAAGAGGGCCTTAGAATGACCGGCGACACTCCACTGGCCGTCCTGTGACACATGACCTCTGTGGTCTGTTCTCTAACCCGTCCCCAACTACAGTGGGAGGACCAGGAGGTGCGCCCACTCTCCCGGGGAAGGGGAGGAAGAGGCAGGGGAGAGCGGGCAGCTGGCAGGCACGGCGTCATGGCACTGGGACCGGACAGACGGCAGGTGCGTCAGGGACTGTCTGCCGTCCTCCTGAGCAGTGTCCGCCCCCCGAACTCCTCATAGTCACTGGCAGTAAAGCGGGCTAAGGATGTGCAGGGAAAGGAGGCTCTGACCTGGTGGAACCCGTGGGAGAAGGGGCGGTGGGAGGCCACCGTCTGTGCCTCTGCCCCGTCAGAGAGGCAGGGGCCCCAGGGACAGAGCGATGGCTGAGCCGCAGAAACAGCCCAAGCCATCCCCGTGCCCTGGGAAGTCGCCCCCGATGGAGGGGTGCACGCAGCTCTCATCACCGAGGGCCACCTGGCTGCCGAATCCCTGCAGGGCCGCCCACCGCAGCGGTTTGCCCTGTGCGGTCCACCCAGCCTTCGTTTCTGTCCGTGCGCCCCTCGAGGACCGGGACTCCATGCCGCATCGCAGGGCAGCTTGTGAAGGGCCGTCCTGTTTCCCAGCACCTGCAGCCCGGTGCCCAGACCCGGGCGCTGGTTCCGGCCCTCGGGGACGGGCATCGGGTTCAGCAGCGGCACACGCGGCCCTGCAGGCGCACCGTGGGCCCGGCTCGCATCCCCTCCCGGCTGGGCCCCCGCTCCCGGGAAGTACGGTTTCCAGGCGGACAGCCCCGGCGAGTGCCTCCTGCGGGCACACCCCTTCCCCGGAAAAGGCTTTCCCAGCGCTGCGCCCCGCCTGGCTCCGCGGGCGCAGGAGGAAGTCACGTGACGTTCAGGGTCCCACGCGGGAGACAGGCGGCGGGGAGAGCTCCCTGCAAGGCCGGGCCTCGGCCTGCGCCAGGAGGGAAGCCGGGTCCGAGCAGTTCTGCTCTCCGACCTGCTCCGGCGATGGCCCCTGGTCATGGTCTCTCTGTCCCCAGCGGGCGATACACCGAGTCCCCGCGGGGAGACTAGGAAGGAGACACCGCCGCGCGTCCCCTCCAGCCTGAGGCGTGGACGTCAGCCGTCGATGCCGTGGAATCGGGCTTCTCGGAGAAACGGGGCCCACCGTTCGCGTCTGACCCGGGAGCGTGGGAAAGGCAGACGTTGCTAGAAGGGAGGCCGTCGGCGCCAGAGTGTCCTGGTGACTGAACAGCTCGGGCGGGGCCCTGCACGTCTTCACTCACACGCCAGGAGCGGGGCACGCGCTCCGTGAGGGAACGGGCTGTGGGGCTGGCCTGCGACAGTCACTTCCGCGGTGAAGCCAGGGTCTCACACGCGTGCCCTCTCTCCCGTGACGTTTGCAGGCGGGGACAGGGCCGTGGGTGCAGAAAGGAAACCGTGTGAGGGGGTCCTTCCGGCGCCCCCTGGCCGCCGTGTCTCAGCCGAATCTACGCCCCGGGGCCGAGAGGCCACGGTCCCAGACTGTTCTTACCCGCGAGGGTGCCGGCGCGAGCGTGAGGCGAGCCCGTGGTTAGGATAGACGCGGGCACAGGGGCGAGGCTGGTGCCCTGGCCCTGGGGCTGCTGCCGTCCCGGGGGTGGTTCAGGCACAGGCCCACCGGCATTGCGGGGAGAGCAGGGAGGATGCGCACCTGCCCGAGAGCCTGGCCCGGAGGCGGCGTGTCCCCACCGACGGCCTCTGACAGGACCGCTGTCCCAGGGCCACCCCGACCTGCCCCCGGGGTCCGGATACAGACTCTGGCTGCGGAGCCGCTTCCCAGGTGTCCGTGTGTTTAAGGGCCGAAGATGGGTGCTGGTGGCAGCCCGAACCCCATGAGTGCTCCCTGCGGCGACCTCAGCTGGGACTGCCCTCTGAGCCCCGCCCTTTCCCTGCAAACGGGCTGGGGAGGACCTGGAGGAGACAGACGGCCCGGGCCGGGCGTGAAGCCCCTCCCCTTGGCGGTGGGTCCATTTTCTGGTTCGAGTTCAGTTAGGCAAGAGCTCGCTGGGCACCTGACAGCTGCAGGGATACGCCCCGGTCTCAGCAGGGAGGTGAAAGGGGATAAGGGGCACACGCAGACACAGGGCTTGGACCTGGGGCGTGGCCGTGACCTTGAGTGAAGGTGGCCTTGACCTTCGGTGAGGCGTCGTTGCAAGATGAAGGGCAGGCAGGGCCACCAGGCTCTGTGGGTTGAGTGGCCCCAAAATCAGAAGATGCGCTGGGTTTTGACAAACGGCACACTGGCAACAGGAAGCGTTCTGTCATCACAGAAGGGGCCGTCGTGGAGGGTCCCCTGCAAAGAACGTCAGTGCCGTGGATCACATGACGTTGTTCGAAGAACTTCAGTCCATCCTTGCTGCTCTTCTCTCTCTACTTTTCAACATGAACCATGTGGAGAGTCAGGCACCCCAACACGGAGCGGCCGGCCACCCTGAGGGGACCGCAAAGCCGAGGCCGCGGGAGAGGAGGTCCCCTGTGCCAGCCGTCCTGGGCGAGCGCTGGTGGGAGCCCCGGGTGCTGCTGTACGCAAGTGTCTGCAGGGATGGCCGTCGGTTCAGCTGTACTGAGCAGCCCATTGCTTCCGCGCTAACGCGTGCTCCCATCCCGAAGGCGGGGCCCCTGGGGGGAACTGAGCGGTACAGGCGCCAGGATCTCGGGGTACCAGGGGCGCGATGAGCAGCCCTCGGGGGAATGGAGAGCTGGCTTAGGGCCCGAGGGCACCGCACCCCGTGGGCCTGCGGGCGGCTGGGGCCGGATGCCCGTAGAGAGGAAGTCTCAGGACCCGACTCGGCGCTGCTGGAGACCCTGTCAGCCTGGTGCAGACCAGTCGGAAGAACCTTCCACCGCTGCTCGCCAACGAGTGGCAGCAGCTTCCGGTCCTGTGACTGGATCCGGAGACGTGCTTATGAAAATTCATTCACTCGGATCAGCACGGGGAACGAAGCTAATGCGTTTGGATGCTAAGATCGATGGCGTATGCAAACAACGGGATGAGGAGCCGTGACTCAACTATTGGCATCTCTCGCTGAGTGGAAGTTCATGTCTGTAACCTTGCGGCACGTCTTGAAGCCAAGTGTCGCCCTCTACCTGTCCTGAAGGGAATAATGGGATTCTCTGTTGGTATTTTGTAGGAAGAGCATTCACAGCTATGTATTGTTTTTTGCTTTATTCCGTGCAGTGCCGTTGTTTTTTTACTTTATTCTTTGTCATTACGTCATCTCCAAGGTTACAATTCAGACTTCTGAACACCTAAACCTGTGACGCTTCAGAAACTTGAACAGCCTCGGACAGCCCTGGCCGGGTGGCTCGGTCAGTTGGAGACCATCCCGTGCAGCAACAGGGCGCAGGCTTCATCCCCAGCTGGGGTGCGTGCAGGAGGCACACGATCGATGTTTCTCTCTTCTCTTCTCGTTCTTCTTCTCTCTCTCTCCCCTCCTCTCTCTAAAAATCAATCAACACATCCCCGGGTGAGGATTTTTTAAGAATGCGGACAGTGGGGAACACAGACTCGGGGTTCTGTGGGGCATCCGGGAGCTGGGGCCGTGGTGCCGCAGGTTTCAGCCGCGACCTCCGTGCCCGCCGACCGCTGGGTTCCACCTTTCTCGTCCATGTTCTACCACCCGGCCCTGCACCCAGCGCCCTCCAGCTCAGCGCCTCTCCGCTGTGGAGTCCGTCGGGGCGTAAATCACACGAGAAGGCCCTTGCTCGTCTCCTTTGCTAGATGTATTGGGAAGAAACGCCATTTATTACTTGCTAATCAAACTGTAATTGCCTGTCGCTGTGATAAATAGATGGCGGGGAAGGTGGGTCTGAGTGACACTCCAGGGAAAGTGCCTTTCAGCCTTTACCGGGACGACGTGCCATGACAGACCAGGACGCGAGCGGCCGGATGGGAGGCGACCACGTTTCCCTCTGCGGGAGGGAACTGATCTCGGAAATGTCGCTGGCATCGTAAACAGGCCCTGGGGAAGGCACCTGCCGCTGGTTTGCGGGCAGGGAGCGGGGCGAGCCGCTTTCCGTGGGAGAGCAACCTAGTTGCCGTGTTGCTTTAATCAGGGCTGTTTGTTTGCGTCCGGGATCTAACGTGTAATCAGAGTCCCTGCATAGGAAATGGCCTCCTTCCGCTGCTCTGCATGCTGGAGAGGAAGCGCGACGCGGGGTTTGCCATTAGCGCTGCCGTCAGCTGTCAGCGCCAGGCCCGCGCCCTCTGCATCACCGCGGGCTCTCGGCGGGCGGGGCTGCCCTCCGTCCTTCTCTTTGCAGGGGCAGCGCTTCAACGTGAGCCCTCGGGAAGAAAACACGAGACCAGCACCTACCTCACCCACTGCCGCTCGGCGCTGCCTCAGTGCCCCCTCTGTGCAGGAGCTCAGCCAGACGCCGCCCTGCATGCAGCCACCGTGTCTGCAGTGCCCCCTCTGTGCAGGAGCTCAGCCAGACGCCGCCCTGCATGCAGCCACCGTGTCTGCAGTGCCCCCTCTGTGCAGGAGCTCAGCCAGACGCCGCCCTGCATGCAGCCACCGTGTCTGCGCGCTCCTCCCGTCCGCGCCCGTCCTCACACTCCTGTTCTCCGTGACCTTGCCAGCTCGGGTGGGGCAGGAGGGGGGTAGTGTGTGGCCAGGTATTCTGCAGGATGCCCTTCACAGTGGGTCTTTCTGGTTTTTTCTCGTGGGCATGCTTATTGTTTTTAGAGAGAGGGGAAGGGGTGGGGGGGAAGGGGTGGGGGGGAACATCAGTAGGTTGCCCTCCCATATGCGGCCCCACTGGGGAGCAAACCCATAACCCAGGTATGTGCCCTGACCAGGAATTGAACCAGCAACGTCTCCATGCCCAGGGCAATGCTCCCACCAACCGAGCCACCCCCGCCAGGGCCTGGGGACGTGCTTGACTGCCGCCGCTGGGTGGAGGGGTGCAGCTGGCATGTTGTGGGCGAAGGCCAGGGGTGCTGCTCACCATCCTACAGTGCACAAGCAGCAATGCCAGGGCAAGAGTTCTCTGACCCAGTTCACAGCGCCAAGGCTGAGAACCGCGTCTGGGGCACCTTTCCCGAGCCGGGCACGTGCCGTCGTATGTTTGCTTCAGTCTGAAAGATGTTAGATGATCCCAGAAAAGTTCTGTGGCCCTAGGTTAACCCGAAAGGGAACCTTCTAGAATGTTCTAGAAGGACTACTAGAGCAGTGGTTTCCATGCAGCCTGTTTGCGTAGGAAGAGCTTCTTTGATGAACAGAACTTTGCAGGAGACTCATGTAACGTTTGACCTCTTACTGTCCAGTACAGGAGAACGTGCCTAACAGGGCCGGTAGCGCAGGCACACACAGACATGCTCCCGTGAATGCGGACTCCGTAAGGAGCTTAATCTCCGCTTGCTGAGTCACAGCATTTGAAAAACAATAGCGCGGATGTGTCCGTGTGAGACCGCTCTGTTCAGTCTGCAGAGAACGCTTGGGTGCAAACGGGATTGACAGTCCCCGGAAGGGACTCTGTCCCCACAGCGCAGTGGCCCACAGTCTGGGAACCACGGCCAATGGGGATTCCTTTGGGACAGAGGTGACCTGGAGAATGCTGACCCCGGGAGCTAACCTAAGGCCCGTCTAGGCCAGTGGTCGGCTCACGAGCCGCGGTATGCCGCTCTGTTGACTAATGAGTTTGCCGACCACTGGTCTAGGCGAGAGGAAGGGTCATCTCAGCCCCCGCCCCCCTCCCCCCCCCACCACACACACACACACACACACACACACACACACACACACACACTGACTGCTCAGGGAGCATCTGCGGGCTGGTGGTGCCTCGGCCTCGTCTCCGTGCCTGACCGAGGACTCCGCGAGGCAGCAGGCCTCTCCCAGCCTCAGGAGAGCCGGGCCCTGGACCGCAGCCAGTGGGCAGACCGGCTGCTGCCAAGACTCTGATTCTCCTGGGAGCGTCCTCGGCCACGTTGTCAACGAGCAGACTGCGGAAGGACAGGAGGTAGGACGCGGAGGGCGGGGGAGATGCGCAGGAGGAGAGCCGGGCGGGAGGAGGGCGGGTGCCGGCGAGGAGCCCCTCGGAGGAGTCAGTGTCCTGGCAGCGGGTCTGAGGGCACGCGGTGACACCAACCGGCCTTTTCTCTGGGAAGGAAGCCGATGGCCGCGAGCGCTGTGGCCTGGGCTCCCGATCTTGGCTCCTTCTCTCCTGCGCACGAAGGGGAGGGCGCATTCTCTCCAGGAAACCAGCCGGAGCAACCAGGCCAGCAGGCGGCAATTGGAAGAGCCTCAGGCGCAGGTGGAGGGTGGAGGGGGACCAGCGGGTGTAGTCAGCTGTGGGGCCGCTGTGCCCGCCCTGACTCGGGGCCCAGCCTGGGCTTTGGCTCCCAACCTCAAGGCCTTTCCTGGCTGCAGTAGGCTGTGCATCCCACCCTCAGGCACGGGGTCCACCCTCAGGCTCGGGGTCCGCCCTTAGGCTCGGGGTCACCCTCAGGCTCGGGGTCTGCCCTCAGGCATGGGGTCCACCCTCAGGCATCCGCCCTCAGGCTCGGGGTCCGCACTCAGGCTCAGGGTCACCCTCAGGCTCGGGGTTCGCCCTCAGGCTTGGGGTCTGCCCTCAGGCTCGGGTTCTGCCCTCAGGCTCGGGGTCCGCTCTTAGGCTCGGGGTCACCCTCAGGCTCGGGGTCCGCACTCAGGCTCGGGGTCACCCTCAGGCTCGGGGTCCGCACTCAGGCTCGGGGTCCGCACTCAGGCTCGGGGTCTGCCCTCAGGCTCAGGCTCCGCCCTCAGGCTCAGTCCCGGAGAGCTGAGAACGGCTCTCCCTTGGAGCACTGCGTTCTCGCTCCACACCCTCTACTTGTGCATCCAGCGCTGTGACGAACCTCCTCCGAAGTCAGTGGCTTCAAACAGTAACGTTTGTGATTTCTCGGGGGTCTGTGGTTCGGCAGGGGGTTCTGCTGATGTGGGCTCACGCGGGCACCCGGGCGCGGACCGCAGGCTGACCGGAAGTGGCTGGTGCAGGAGAGCCTCAGTGGGAACCCACGTCTCTTCACCCCGTGCCCACGTGCCGTCACAAGGCTCCCGTGGGCCTGTGTCCCAGCGGTGGGCCCGGGAAAGGCCGCGGAATCCACGGTGCCCCGCACAGCTGCTGCTTGTGCTCGCTGCCGCGGGCCCCGGGAGGCGAGTCCGGCCGTGCGGAGCCCGAGGGGAGGACTGGGCCCCGGAACGCGGGCCGGGAGCCGATGGGGAGCCAGCACGGGCGGTGCCCTGAGCGGAGTGCCGGGCGGACGCCTCTCCCCGCGGTTCCCTCTCTGCTGGGCCTGCTGCTCTGCAGCCAAACCCGTGGTGTCCTCTCGGGCGCTGAGGGGCTGAGACCCGCCCCCGGCCTGCTGACTGGTGCTCTCAGTGCGTAGTTTTCCTGTCTCGTAGTCACTGTCACCTACATGATGACATAGACGCCCGGGATGCAAGCACCAGCACTCACGGCACATTCGGAGGAGCTGAATAAAAGCAGCGTGTAGATCTAAGGAAAAACGGAGTGCGTCCACGTGGAGGGAACTCTGGCAATGTCATGTTTGAGATGGGATGGCGCAGGAGAGAGCACTGGCACAGTGACAGCATGGAGCTCCAGTGGCGCCTGTGTAGGTGCGGGACAGCGGGCACTCATTGTAGGTGTAGGACAGTGGGCACCCATTGTAAGTGTAGGACGGTGGGCTCTCATTGTAGGTGTGGGACAGTGGGCTCTCATTGTAGGTGTGGGACAGCGGGCTCTCATTGTTGGTATAGGACAGTGGGCACCCATTGTAGGTGTGGGACAGTGGGCACTCATTGTAGGTGTGGGACAGTGGGCTCTCATTGTAGGTGTGGGACAGTGGGCTCTCATTGTAGGTTTGGGACAGTGGGCTCTCATTGTAGGTGTGGGACAGTGGGCTCTCAATGTAGGTGCAGGGCGGTGGGTGCCCAGTGTAGGTGTGGGACAGTGGGCACTCATTGTAGGTGTGGGACAGTGGGCTCTCATTGTCGGTTTGGGACAGTGGGCTCTCATTGTAGGTGTGGGACAGTGGGCTCTCAATGTAGGTGCAGGGCGGTGGGTGCCCAGTGTAGGTGTGGGACAGTGGGCACTCATTGTAGGTGTAGGACAGTGGACGCTCATTGTAGGTGTAGGATGGTAGGCACTCATTGTAGGTGTAGGATGGTAGGCACTCATTGTAGGTGCGGGGCGATGGGTGCTCAGTGTAGGTGCGGGACAGTTAGCGCCTGTGTAGGTGTGAAGCTCCAGTGGGCGCCATTGTAGGTGCGGGACAGTGAGCGTGTGTGCTTTGCCAGCAGGGTGGTGGACAGCGGCTGTCAGACTGTGGTTGTGTGAACACTAGAACATCATAAACATTTGTGAATTATAAGAACACACGTTTGCATTTTGGCAGGAGGGAGCTGCCATATTATTTGGAGCTTACTTAGATACAATAAAATGGAACTTTCTAGAATGTCTAGGAAAGATTTTTCTAAAACTTTACATTGTAAGTTTTTACTTTACACAGTTCCTATCTAAAGCATTTCCCCCAAGTCCTCTCTCAGTGTTAGCTGTTTCTATTCACGTACTTCTTTTTTGTTCAATGCTAATCATTATACTTTTACTAGAGGCCTGGTGCGTGAACATTCATGCGCTGGAGGGGGTGTCCCTCAGCCCGGCCTGCCCCGTCTCACAGTCCGGGAGCCCTCAGGGGCAGGAGGCGACCCGGCGATCTGGGGAAGCGACGCCCCCATCACACCTCTGCTGCTGCCACTGCTGGCAGCGCAAGCCTCGGCCAGCCCTGGTTACCTGAGCCTCGAGCGGCCCTGGGTGGCTGGGCAGCCGACATCCGAGGCTTGCCTGCACCTTGGGCTGGCCCTGGGCAGCTGGGGGGCTGAGGGTGGGTCCAGCCGCACCTTGTGCCTGCTGACCCCCCTCTCCCCCCCTCGGCTGGGCTGAAAGGACTGCGGGGCCCCGCGGGGCTGAGGAGACTGGGTGCTGCCATCTTGTGGCTATGGGTGCTGCCATCTTTGTGACAGCACAATGGTCAATTTGCATATTCCCTCTTTGTTAGATAGGATGAGCAGCTCATTGCTCTGCTTCCTCCATGTGCTGTGCTCAGAGACTAGAGGCAAAGGCTCAGCCCCTGCCGTGTGTCTTCTGTGTGTAACTGGGGCGCTGACCTGTCCAGGAATGTTCTCAGGGAAGCGGACGAGGTGGCAGCAAGAACAGGAACCTCCCTCTGGGGTGCCCGAGCCGCTGCAGGAAAAGGTTCAGGGTAGCCCGTGGTGGGGCTCAGGTCTGCTCGCTGGGGTGGTGAGTGGAGTGTGTGCTGGTCCGCGCCGGCTCAGGGGCCATCCTGCTGGCGTGGAGAAGGGCTTATCTTCTCTGGGAGGCACGCGGGGGTGGCGGGAGCCGGCCGCGCCCCAGAAGAGTGGCCCTGGGCGCAGAGGCTCACGTTCCCGCCAGGGCCTGCGCCCGGGTGGTGACTCACCCCGGAGCGCCGTGCTCTCTCCCTAATTAAGTAAACAGGCTCTAGGCAGGTCCGTGCTGAGCGTGAGAGGCTGACAAGGTCCTCGAGCCGGCGTCGCGTGACTGCGCATCGCTGCTCAGGCAACGTGGCGGGTCTTCACCGGCCTTCGAACGTATGGCCGCGTCTCCAAACAGGCTGCGCGTGTCAGCTTCCGGTGCCTCGTCGATACTCTGAAGAGCGTTGACAGGATGACATGAAAACAGCTCCCGCGCTGGGACCTCCCGGTGCGCGATCGCGCCTGTAAATTCTCCTAGCGCGGCGCTGGCTCACAGAGATTATCTCGTGAGGTGCTTTTCATGACTGATGTGTCGGAGTTCCAAGTAGCAGACGCACCTCTGGGCTTTACGCAGATCCGCGGGGTCTCCAGAGCTGGGGCCCCAGTGTCCCTGAGCGACGAGGGGCTGGGAGGAGTGGGGGCCTCTGCAGCTCCACCCCTTCAGTCCTGTGGCTGATCTCAGTGTCCCCTGCAGCTCCTGGCTTCCACAAGTTGCATCTCCTCCTTGAGCCTCGTGGCCTGACGAGCAACAATGTCGCCAGTACCCACTTCGGAAAAGAGGGAACGAGGAACGGGCCAGCAGGGGCCGCAGGCTGCGTGGTCTGCGAAGGCCTGCGGGCTCATGGCCTTCCACGCGTGAGGTGTGATGGCAGTTCCATCCCGTTCTCCCAGCCGCTCGGGACAGCTGGCTGGCTATGTGGAATGCCCACCAGGACCCCGAGGACACCTGTTCTGGCGTCCCGCCTCTGAGGTGCAGCTCAGGGTCTCCGAGGGAGCGGGCCTAGCGTTGACCTGAGATGTTTCAGATGGCACTGCCCTGGGAATCCACATGGGGAACCGCCGGCCCAGGCCCCCCACAGAATCCTGCTGATGCTGGCTGTCGCTGTTTTCACTGCATTTGTCTCGTTAGGCACGCCCCTGCTCCGAGCCGAGGCCGGCTGTCGGTTGGAGCTCTGAGGGGAATGGAGGGAGGGACCTGGATGCTGTGACCTGCTTACGAATAGCATGAACATGGGCCCGGCTAGCTCAAACGGAACTTAACTCTGTCTTCTCGCAAATTGGCGTCGGAAATCCGTCTATCCTCCGGAATAAAGGCCGTGAAATCTGTATTCAGAGTTGGACTCACGTATAGATTTTTGTTAAAAACGAGACTCCAATAAGGAGCATTCTTAGCATTTGTCTGTAATGGAGTTGCGCCTTAAGTTTAAGTCAGTAATTCAGTTAGAGGGCTAAGCATTTCAGTGGGAAATATTCCCTGAGACTAGTTAGCGTTTGCAGCTTAAATAATGATCCCTTGCCAATATTGATCCGGTGAAAGACCATTAATTAAACACCAGTTCTTTTCCAGTTGGAGGCAGAGAGTGCGAATTTCCGGGCTGGAGGCTGGTCGCGTGTGAGATGCACGGACATCGGCGGCAGTGTGGCTGACGCGTCCCTCGGCCACTGAGTCTACCGCGTGGTTTTTGGGTGGACGGCCTCCCTCTTCCAAACAGGTCACATTATCGACAGGATCAGCTGCTTTGGGGGCAGGAGCCTCCATTCTCGGTGGTCTGTGTTTTCCAAGTTCAGCGCAGGCAAGCTCTTGGCCACGTAAGGGAGTAGGCGATGTGCTGCGTCGCGTGTCCCTCGCTGTCCTCCGTGTGTGCGGCTGTCCAGACCCCTGTGGTGGCATGGAACCCACCGGGGCCGGGGACGCCACGGAGGATTTGTGCTTGGACTGTGGAGGTGTCTTCAGAATCAGGGGCAGGTGCCCGGGGTGTTCTGATTTGGCGTCATTCATTTCTTTCCCTGCATGTCAGCTTCCATGTCTTCCTCATTTAAAAAAAAAGAAAAATTCTAGTAAGTTTGTTGATTTCAGAGAGGAAGTGAGAGGGAGAGAAAGACAGGAACATCAATGATGAGAGAGAATCATTGATCGGCTGCCTCCTACACACCCCACACGGGGCATGGAGCCCACAACCCGGGCCTGTGCCCTGACCTGGAATCACACCGTGACCTCCTGGTTCGTGGGTGGACACTCACCCCCTGCGCTGCTTTGGCTGGCCTCATTTTTTAAATTGTTCATCGTGGTAAAATACCCACAACCTAAAGTGTACCGTCTGTAAGTGCACAGCTCAGCAGTGTTGCGTAATTCACATCGGTGTGTGACCCGTCTCCAGAACTTTCCATCTTGCGAAACGGAAATTCAGTCCCCGTTGAACGACCGCCTGTTCCCCTCCCTCAACCCCTGGAGCCACCTTCTGCCTCCTGTTCCTCTGCGCGCGGCACCTCTGGGTCCGCCCTCACAGTGGCACGGGACAGAGTTTGTCTTCCTGTGACGGGCCTATCCCACTTGCCGCCACACGCTACGGGTCCCTCCGAGCGGTGGCACGTGGCAGAAGTGCCCCCCTTTTAAGGATGAACGGCACCCCCTTGTGCACGGACGCCGCCTTTCGCTTACCCAGCCATGCGCTGGGGGACACGGGTGCTCCCCTCGTGGCGGTCGGAGTGATGCTGCCGGAACCTGGGTGGGCACGTGTTTCTCCGAGAGCCTGCTCCCTGTCCATGGGCGTGGGTACCCGGAGCGGAAGCGCTGCATCGCGTGGTGGTTCCATTTTTAATGTTTGAGGACCCGCCACACTCCTCCCTGGCGGCCACTTCGCTCTGCGTTCCCATGAATAGCGCCCCCGGGCTCCCCTTCCTCCCCCTCGCCCCACACTTGCTGTTTGCCCTTTTCAACGGCGGCCGTTCCGATGGGCGGCTGGTGCTCCCCTTGTGGTTCGGTTTGCGTGTCCTCAGTGATTAGTGATCCCGAGCGCCCTTCACGCGCCGTCGCCCTCTCTCCGTATCACATGCCTTCGCGCCCTCGGCCCGCGTTAGCATCGGGTTGTGTGACTGTCTGTTGGGGAGTTGTGGGCGGTCCCAGCACCCGCTGACTGTTAGGCCCTTGTCCCACACAGACTTGCCGACGTTGCCTCCCGCCCTGAAGGCGGCCTCTTCGCTCTGTTGGTGGTGTCCTCCCCACGGGGCTTCGCGCTGTGATGAGGGCCAGCTTACCTGCCTTCGTATCGGTTGCCTGGTCTCCTGGTGTCATGGCCAATAAGTCCAGTTGTCAGGGGCTTCTGTTTTTTCTAGGCGTTTTCGGGGGGGAGGGGGGTCTGACATTACGGCGTCAGTCATTTTGAGTTAATTGTTGCACGTGGTGCTCAGCACGGGTCCCCCTGGACTCTTCTGCGTGTGGAGGAGCGCTTTCCCAGCACCACTTGCTATAAAGACTGTCCCTTCCCCGCGGGTGGGCCTGGCGGCATTGCCAGCAGCTGGGGGACCCCCGTGCGCCCGGGTTGACTCTGGCTCCTATTCGATCCGGGCGCTCTGCCCATCTGGGCGAGGACCTGGCTGCTGTGGTTATTGCTGTTGGTAAGTTTTGAAACCGGGAAGTGTGAGTCCTCCCGCCCTCGTTCTCCCTTTGCAAGCTCCTTCGGCTGCTCACGGTCCCTTGCGTTTCCACATGACGTTTAGGGCGGATTTTTCTTTCCCTGCAGAAACAGAATTGGGATTTGAGAGTGATGGCATTAAGTCCACAGAGCACTGTGGGAAGGGTTCTAGCGGATGACGGAGTGTCCTCGCAGAAATTTATGTGTGTCTTCTTTAATTCCTCTCGGCAGGATTGCGTAGTTTTCGGGGTACAGGCCTCTCGTTTCTTTGGATACGTTTATTCCTGAGTATTTGTTGATGCTTTTTTATGGAATTGTTTTCTTAATGTCCTTTTCAGACTGTTCATTGTTAGGACCTAGACATGCGCTTGATTTTCATGGTTAACTTTGTTCCCTGCAACATTGCTGAATTTATTCTCACAGGGTGTGTGTGTGGAGGGAGCCGGGGGTGGAGGTGGTACATGAGGGGGGCGGGTGTGTGTGGGGGATGGGGGAGGCGGGGGGGTGGGCGGGGTGCGTGTGTGTGTTTCGTGATATTTTAAGAGCATCTACATATAAGACCATGTCTGTATTCATACAGTTTATCCTTTTTTCTATCTGGGTGTTGTGTTGTGTTGGTTGTTTGTCTTGCTGATTGCTCAGCTAGGACCCCAGTGCGGTGTGAACAGAAGTGACCGAGTGGCACCCGTGTCCTGTCCGTGATCTTCGAGGGGGAGCTTTCCGCCTCCCACCACTGGGCGTGGCGTTGGTGGTGGGTGATTTGCACACACGGCCCATGCTGCCACCGTTCCCTTCCGTGCCCGCTCTGCTGAGTGCTGTCACCGTAAAGGTGTTAACTTTTGTCAAATGCTTTTTTTTATCAGTTGAGAGGACCGGCTGGTCTTCCCCTTCATTCTGTGATGACTGATTTCCACAGGTTGCAAAACCCATGGAGAGGTGAGGCTGTGGGGCCTTCTCAGGCCTTTCCGGGATATGTGACGTGTGCACAGCCCTGCACACGTGTGTGGCCGCCTACATTTCTTGGCATGTGGCCGGGCTTTTAAAAACTCCCAGGGGACATCTCATCCCCCCGTTCTCCTTCCAAGTGTTGACCAGCCTCGTGTACCAGTGTTGCTGCCTCGGGCCGCTGCGGTATTGAACAGTTGTCACTGATTGTTTTCAGCAAATCCCCAGGGATGGTGCTTCTCACACGGGGAGCGCTCCGCGTCGGATCCGATAAAGGCCAAGGCTAAGGGCGGAGCTTTCCACAGGAGCTTCGTGAGGGAGCAGGCGTAGCCGTCGTCCCTTCGCCACGTCGCGGCTTCGGGGCCGTGGTGTGATGGACTCCGTGGTTGCCAGCTGTTGGCTTTTCTCTAATGAAAGTGCTTGGGTCCCCGGCCACCTGGTCCCCACGAGAGGGAGGTGCTGGGTGCTTTCTGAATGCCGAGAGACGCGGAGGGCCTCCGGGACAGCCTCCCGCCGCCGGACACGGCTGGCCTCGGTTGTGAGTCTCTCCAGGCGGCGTGTTTGGAGCCCAGGACGCGGAGGAGAGCCGTCAGCCCACCGCGTGGCGGGAGCGTGGCACGTCATCGCAGCCGTGTCACCCCACTCTCAGACACCGGCCCTCTCTGCTCTCCGCTGTGATGCGGGTGACGGGGCATCCCTGGCAGTGCCGTGCGTGCGTGTGTGTGTGTGTGCGTGTGTGCGCTTAGCGCGGGGTCCTCGTCAGGGAGCAGGAAAGCTGCCCTGTGTGTCATCGGCGCGAGCGTGAGGATTGGGTTTATATTAAATAAGTGGTTTGCCCTAATTAACTTTAATATTACAGATCTGGGCCTTTTGAACTCAGTATGCAGATTTATGCAAATTACACAGAGCCTTTAAAGTAGGAGCCCTAACATTTACATTTATAATCCCATTTATTCCTGTATCAGTCACTCATTAAAGCAAGGGAGGCTCGATCGGGATGGATAGGCTTGATTATTTTAATGTCACTGCTGTCTAAACCAAAGGGCACCTAGTCAGTGACTCCCCAGATGTGAGTGTGTGTGCGTGTGTGTGTGTGTGTGTGTGTGTGTGCGCGCACAAGTGTACACGTGCGCATGGATACAGAGAGCCAGCACTGTGCGCTCAGCGCCCGCCCTCTCTGTGCTGCGCTTGGTGTGCGTGTGCGATGGCGCTCACGTATGTGCGCTGTGTTTTTACTGATTTCCGAGGCGGTGCTTGAAACAGGAGGAACAGAAGGCTAATTTGGGGCGTTTTAATGATGTCTTCATATCTGATTACATTACGTCATCTGTCCCCTCCCGCCGCCCCTCGCCTCTCTCTCCTCTCTCCCCTTGGCTCCTCAGTCTCTTCTGTATCCATCAAAGTCCATGACAAAACGTCAGTGCCTTTTTGGTCAGAGCTCACAGGGCTATTTAATGGGAAGCGATTCCTAGAGGAATATTCTAGAAAAAAAATGGTTGCAAACAAACAAAAAAGCCAGCAAACTGTCTGTGTTGCACCGAGACTGACCGTCTACACGATGAGGTGTAGCGGTGGCCACGTGGGCGGTACATGCACCAGGAAGTACATCGGTGTGCTGTGAGTAGTTGGTTCTGCTCTGAAGAGGGGGCGGTCCTGTATTTTGATCTCAGTAATAGTTTTGTGAGTGTTTACTTTTGCTTTGCTTACGCATATATATGTGTGTGTTATTTTACAATTTAAAAAAGACTCTCAGGTAGCTTTCCTATGTAATTAGCAGTATCTGTATAGAAAATGTCATGGAAAGGAATTCTCAAAACAATAGAATATGTGGACCAAAGATAGCAAGAAGTGTATAAGCCTCTGTAAGGCCAACTAACCCTGTGCAAGGGAACAGCAATAAAACCTCGTGTGTGTGCCCCGTCAGCCCCTCTTCCCACGGGGGGACACTCCGCATCACGCTCTTAGTGTCTCTCAGTTCACAGATCGGCCTAATGCAATTTCAGTCCTTTTCCTGGACGATCCATGTGGAGCTCTGACAAAGTAGTGGTCAGTGCTGAAGATGCTGAAGAAATGAGAAATAAAAAAATAAAAAAAATACTCTGGCCTTAAAAGCAACCAAAGGAGAATGTCAAAGTAACGATTCTAGAGATGACTTCAATAAATCTTGAGACAGATGACTGACTGGAAAATGACGTGACATATGAATGTGGAGGGTGGGGAGGCCCAGGCAGGCTGACAGGGTGTCAGAAGCACCATCAGCGGGTGAGTACGTGGGGGAGATCATTCCAGCTGGGAACTGCCAGTGCATTTTAAATATCAACAGCATGCATGCACAGTACTCACGCCCAATAGACAGCACTTAGAAAAGTATGCAGTCACAGCTGGAGTCTGTGCATGCTGTCCAGGGTGGAGAACGTGTGCGCCGCGCCGTGTTCTGCAAAGAGACGCGGCCATAGTCGCGGACGGCATTTAAAGGCATGTACCTGTCGACAGTGATGTTTGCAGGAATGTGGTCTGAGAAGTGACCGGACACACCATGCGTGTTGTTTGCTGGGACTTGACTGACAGTCTGGATCTTGTTAGCGAGTCCTGTGTGGGCCGTCTGGACGCGGGGCATACGCTGGGCGCGGGAGTGCAGGCCTTTGATAAGAGGCGGCCAGACATGAGAAACAAGAGAGAGAAAAGGAAGATCAGGCTGAGCCCGGGGCGCTAGGGCGACCAGTGCTTTGGGGTGGGCACTTGCGTGGTGAGGGCGCGAGGGGGGAGTGTCCCCTGACCCGGCAGGAGCAGCGTCGGCAGAGGGGGACGAGGCGGCGTGTGAGCAGCGGGGGTGCAGGCGGAGGAGCAGGAGGGGACGCAGCACAGCACACGGGCTCACCGTGACGGGGGAGGCCGGAGACCAGGCCACACCCACCGTTGGGGCAGTTTACGGTTCGAACTAGGAAACTGATACGAGAGATCATGTTTCCAAAGAAGACAGTGACAGAACACCTGTGGCGTTCGAGTGGTGCCATGCCAGTATATGTCATTATTCTATGTGTGTAGCATGATGACTACATCCGATCACAGTGAACACCATGATGTGTCACCAGAGGCCCGTGCACGCAATCCACGCGCTGGTAGTGTGCCTCGCGGCTCCCGGCTGCTGGCAGGTGCTCCCGCCCTTTCCCCAGCCGGCCCCGCCCCCTGGTCGAACTCCCAGGCAGACTCCCGGTTGAGGGGACAATTTGCATACTACGCTTTCATTCTAGAGGATGACGCAGCGATGCAGTCCTTAATGACATGATAGGAGATGGTGAACGCAGGACACGAACAGGAGGCGCAGTTTAGTCTGAACTTGGGAAAGGGACATTGCAGGAAAAGTAAAAATCAGGTGCAGAGACGGAGGGAAACGCCGTGGGGTCAGGCAGGTGGTTTTCCACGCGGTGAGCGGCGCCTCCCTGTTCTCCCATGTTCTGCCCGTGCTGCACAACGCGAAGGTCTCGTTACTTAGAAAATGTGCATTATTTCAGGGAAAATGGTTCCCACTTCAATGGGGACCTGTACGTGCACGGTCTGCGTCATCAGGTGGGCTCCGGACACGATGCTGAGCCCCCTCACGCCAGGGCACCTGGCCCCCCAGCTCTGCCCCGTGAAGGGCCCCCTCGCTGCACGCCTTCCCATTAGGACCTAGGAGCTCCAGCGTCTTCATTGCGATTGTTCTCAGGCACATGGATGTGGGGAAGCACGCACCCGGCCAGCCGCGGGCAATTGCTTTAGAAATTCCAGTGCATGTTGAGTCCCTCGCGTGTCATGTAGTAAACTGTGGAAATCCTGGCTTTGCTGCCGTAGGAAAATCACGGGGTCAGTAAATGCCGTCTCTCTTTCATGTGACTGGGGGCAGCGGAAGGACGTCTGCCATCTCCAAGGTGCCTGGTGCCCCCCTGTGATTACCACTCCTCCCCGGGGTCTCGGCCCGGTGCACCGAGGCCCGCCTTCACGGCGTCACTGCTCCCGGGGGGGCCTGTTCTTCCTGGCGAGACGCTTCTCCTCGTCCACAGGACCCATTACTAATGATACTCGGATTGAGGGTTCGTTTCGGTAGCGCAGGGAGCAAGGGAACCACGCTGTGAGGGATGGACACGCGCCGGCCATGGGAGTGCTCGCACAGATCGCACGCCTGCGGTCCCAGGCCTCCCGCGTTCAACGAGACGGCCGGCAGGAAGGAGCGCGTGGGGTGGGAGAGCCCCCTGGGGGGGAGGAGAGGAAGCAGATTCCCGTGGTGCAGAGCGGCTGCGCCAGGGCGACCCGTCCCCTCCGGGCTTGTCGCCGTGACCCCGTGGGGAGAGAAGCACCGGATGCCCGGAGTGACCGTAATGGACCAGGGGCAGCGGGGCCAGGTCCCTGTGGGGCACGGGCCCTGGGCTGGCAGCTGCAGAGCACCCACCGCCCACATCGCCAGTGGGACCCCCGCTAAACCCCGGCGGCAGCACCCAGTGTGGACCTGCTGCGGAGGGCCATTCCAGACGGCACCGCCGCGGGCAACACAGAGGTGAGACACGGCGTCTCCAGCCGCGAGCCGGCCAGCTCTGCTTCCAGCGGGGCTCTGGCCCGGGAGTGCCCACACTTTTAACCGCGACGACGTCGATGGCGTGATGCCGGTTACTGGCGGTGTGTAGGTTTCAGTGGGCACGTCTAGAGCACGCCATCTGGGCCCCGCCTGTGTGCCCCCGCCCAGGCCTCTGACACGAAGCTCACGCGGCCTCACCGACGTGGCATGGAGCGTCCCTGGGGCCCAGGCGTGACTGGTCTGCCTCGCAGGAAACGGACCGAGTTCATCAAACAGCATGGGCAGCACGTTTTTCTCCCGGAACCTCTGGGCTTGTTGACCTACTTCCATTAAAAACCTCTTCGTGGTCCCCCTTCACCACCGCCGAGGAGGACCGAGATGGGGCCCGTCTCCGGCATCTCTGAGGAAGGTGCCCGACTCCGCGCCAGGCGACCGGCTCCTTGCGGCGCAGAGGGCGGGAGGGAGGCACCAGGGCCTGCGCCAGGCAAGCAGGCGTTTCCCAGGCAGGGCTTCCGGGGTGCCCGGCCTGCGCTGCCCTCGGTGGGGGACACTGCAGAGCGGAGGCACTCGGCGGCAGCAGGTGGGCACGAGCTCTCTCTGCCACGCAGCCACGCCTGACCCTGGGCCCCTTTTCTGCTTGGGTCCCGGGGGGACACCTGATGCCCAGCAGAGCTGAGGCGGGTGGAGGCGCCCGTCTCTGTGAAATCAGTCACCTCTCACGCCTGCCCTGCAGACCCTTCCTTCCAGTGGGCCTGCCCCCCACCCTGACCCCTGTGGCTGCTGTCAGGGGCCAGGCGCCCCCTGGTCTCCAGGAGCCCACTGGCCCCGAGGCTCCCTGACAGGATCCGTAGCTCAGCCCGTGGCTTCCCGGGCACTGCAGGCTCCTCGAGGCCCCCAACAAAAGGCTGTAAACTAGGAGGATGCCCCTCTTCACTTCCTGTCCCACAAACCTTGACGTTGGCGCCTCGCTGCTCACAACTCACCGCGGCGGCACAGCCGGCCGGCTGCGCCCCCCTTGGCGCTGCGAACAGCGAGCAGTGAGCAGTGAATGAGCCTGAGGGTGGGCCAGGGCCTGAGGCTGGGCCAGGGCCGCGGGGGGCCTGGGAGCTGAGGAGGGCGGGCGGGCGTGCTGCGGGTGCTGCAGGCCTGGGTGCGGTGAGGCTCGGTCACTGCCTGCGGACTGTGTTCCCAGAACTGAGTCTCGCTCAGTGATTCTCCGACAGCCACAGACCTGCTCTCAGAGGCCCTGTTTCTCCGAAGAAAGGATTTCACGTTTGATGGACGGCAGCGCCGAGCTCTGTGATCAGACGCCACCGACAGGCCCTGGGAGGACCCGAGACAGCACGCTCCCCTCTGGGCCCCTGAAGCTGCCGCCCCGAGTCCGGGGGCTCCCATCGCCCCTGGGAAGTTCCCCTGGGGCACCCCCTGCCGAGAGCCTGGGAGATGGTTTCCTCCACCCACGTCTCTGCCTGGCGCAGCTGTGAAATGAAGGCGGTTATTTCTAGTTGAAGGAACACCGGCTGGCGGACGAGAGGCTGAGGGTGGCCTTCAGGTGGGGGTATTCCAGGACAGCGAGGGGGCGGGTCCCCACGAGGGAAGGGGCATCCCTCTGCCTCCCGCCACGACGTGCCTCTCAGAGGACCTCCGGGAAGCGAGCGGGCCGATGAGCACTCTCTGCAGAGTCTGCCCTGGGAGGGGCTGCACCTCCATTGGCGTCTGTCTCCTCTTGCCCAGCCTGGAGCTGAGCCTGCACTGGACTCGGTTGACTTGTTGATTTGCTCCTAAGGTCTGCCGTCGCCTCGTCTGTGATGAATTTTTGTGAGATCAGTTATTTCATCTTGATGCAGGCTTGGCCCTTCAAAGCCCTCTTCCTTCTGACATCCTTTCATTTAAGTCCTCTCCTGGACAGCTTGGTCCTGGTGCCTTCCTTCCCTTTGACCCCCACGGTCCCTATTCGGGACCAGCGCCAGCCATTTTTCATGTCCTCGGACGCAGGATTTCGGTAAAATTAAACGCGAGCGGGATGAGAAAGCAAGGGTGGTGGGGAAACTTCGTTCCTGAGCTGAGGAGAAGTTGTGAACTCTTGGTCAGGGTGTGGTTCTGTGTTTACTTAATTAAAAATGTGCCGGGGG
The DNA here is from genome assembly GCA_026230045.1 of Corynorhinus townsendii. Classification (NCBI taxonomy): domain Eukaryota; kingdom Metazoa; phylum Chordata; class Mammalia; order Chiroptera; family Vespertilionidae; genus Corynorhinus; species Corynorhinus townsendii. The sequence goes on along the minus strand of JAPDVU010000006.1, from coordinate 170,572,808 downwards.
GTACCTTCGGAAGCCATTTATCGGGACCATTTTCTTTTTTTTAATATAAATTATTGATTTTTACAGAGAGGAAAGGAGAGGGATAGAGTTAGAAACATCGATCAGCTGCCTCCTGCACGCCCCCACTGGGGATGTGCCCGCAACCCAGGTCCATGCCCTTGACCGGAATCGAACCCGGGACCCTTCAGACCGCAGGCCGACGCTCTATCCACTGAGCCACACCGGCCAGGGCCGGAGCTGTTTTCTCCAGAGTTTGAAGACAGAATTCTAGCAAGGAGTCCCGTCCTCAGGACTCCCAGGCAGAGTGCCCCCCCTGCTCCTCTCCCCCTCCCCCCCGGGCCTTAGCTAAAGCCATTGTGAGGATTCATGAGAGCCACCTTCCAAGGCAAGAACGTCTTCTCGGGAAGCACCGTGTGAGAGAGTGTGGCTCGTTACCGTCAGGAAGCCGCGGCTGCTCACCTGCTGTCCGGGGCCTCCTCTCCCTGGAACCCCCAGCGATGTTGGCAGCAAGTCTCTGACCAGCCAATCCACTTCCTCCTCCCGGTGTTTGCTGAGAGCTCAGCCTTCATCCCAGCGTTCCCGGCCGCCGTCTCCCCGCCCCCAAAGGGAAAGGTGGAAGCGCCCTCATCCGTGAAAGGCAGACACCGTCCGAGGAGCGTGGACTCGGGCGCTGCGCGGTCCCCGCGATGTCTGGGTGGTGACCGAGCCCAAGACAGTGCCGGGCGGGGCCGCCTCCCCCAGTGCGGGCCTTCCTCCGCGGGGACCCAGCTGGCGCTAGGGTCTCGGAGCTGGGGTTTCGTGTTAACGTCGTAGTAATCCCTTCACCGGGCGTACAGCCCGAAGTGATGTAGTCTGCATCCTGTCGCGCTGTGAACGTGATTTCTGAATGAATTCCCTTGGGCCCGGGAGACGCCCCACCATATTCCCTCAGCGCGAAGCTCCGTCCGCAGGAAGCAGAAAGCAGCCGCGCGGAGAGCAGAGGGCAGCGCACGCACGTTTCCCGAGCCGGAGTGAGAGCCGCTCGGAGCCTGCTCCGCAGCAGCACCAGTGCCCTCTGCCTGCAAAGGGGACGGGAAGGTGCGAGGCCGCGGCCTCGGCAGGGAGACAGGGCGGCTGTGGTGGCTCCTGCCCCCCCGGAGCCGGGCGCTGGGGGAGCGCGTCCTGTGGGCCTGACGCTCACGGGCTTGGTCCCCGGGGAAGTGCAGGCGAGGCCACTGCGGGGCCCGTGAGGTGGCTTCCGTGGGCTGCGTGTGGCCGTGATCGGCAGACGATCCGTCTGTAAGGTGTGTTTGAAATAGCTGGAACTGGGCCCTTCTGTAGCTATTTTCCTCTATTTGTTTCCAAATATATTTTTATTGGTTCTAGAGAGGAAGGGGAGGGGGAGGGGGGGAGAGAGAGAGAGAGAGAGAAGCATCAATGATGACAGAGAATCATGGACCGGCTGCCTCCTGCACGCCCCCCGCTGGGGATCGAGCACCCAACCCCGGGCCTGAGCCCGGACCGGGAATCGAACCCTGACCTCCTGGTTCCTAGGTCGATGCTCAACCCCTGAGCCACGCGACCCGGGCCCGGTTTTTCTTCTCTGTACTGCAGTGAATGCAACGCGCTGGTGCGGATCCAGCACCGCCTCTGAAATGCAACGTTGAAGGACAGTAAAAGGCAAAAGAAATACATAAATTAATTATTTCATGGGGAGAGTCTTTCTCGAAGGAACTTGCTATTCTAGGCACTCACTCCTCTTGGCTTTCCATGCCAGACTTCCGCCCAAACTGTCACCGTGAACGGCTGGGCCATATGGAGATTGGCCGTAAGAGGTGTTTGCCATGAGCTGGCCTCACCGAGGGCCGGGGTGTGCGGCGGCGGAGGAAGCCGGCCCCGGAGACGTTGAATTCGACCGAACGGAAAGCTTTTTCTGAGAAATTCCTATGACTTTTTAACACACTGGTCTTGGCTCATACCCCAGGGATTTATTTAAGTTATAATTGAATATTGCATTTTTAAGAAGGGTTCTTAATTTATTGCTTCCTTCAGCAAATTTTGCTCCGTGTTGTTCTGTCAGAATAATTTAATTTCATGTCAGCTAATTTAGCCCGTGTTAATATTTCCCCTGGAAGTTCGAGGGCTTGGCAGGCTGCGCCGGTGGTGGGGAGAGAGCGCTTCGCTAGGCAGCACTCCAACGTGAGACCGTCCGCGGTCGGCTCCCGCCTCGGAGGCGTTCTGCCACCGGCTCCATGGCTCCTTCCTAAAAGGCCCCTTCCTCCCAAAGGTCCCGTCCATGCCTTCTTCACCCGCTCCCGAGGCCCTCCGGCCTCCCCTCCCGGGAGCGGGTGTAGGAACAGCGCGACCTGTGACTTGGTGACAGCAGCATCCTGCCGGTGGTAACGAGGAGCCTGAGCAATTCAGACTCCACGAAAGCCACCCGGCCCGGCGAGCTGGGGCCGGTCCCGCGGAACCGCTAGCGGCACGCAGGAGGCACTGTCGGGGACACGCGGGTCCATGGGTTGGGGGACTTGGCAAGGGGTTGCCCTGGCGCTCCCTCCCATTCATCCCTCCCCCCTCCCTCCCGGCACCTCTCACGGGCCGATGGCACAGCACCTGGGCCGTGCTGTGTCCAATTTCGGATAAGAAGGCTTTGTTCCGAAAAGTGCGTTTGCTTCTGTGGAAAGGCAGGACCAAGGGGAAGACCCACCCGTGTTCCCATGCGGAGTGGCTGTGTCACCCACCCGGGTTCCCATGCGGAGTGGCTGTGTCACCCCCCGCCCCCGTATTCCCATGCGGAGTGGCTGTGTCACCACCCCCCCCCCCCCGTGTTCCCATGCGGAGTGGCTGTGTCCCCCACCCGTGTCCTCATGTAGAGCACCTGCGTCACCCACCCGTGTTCCCATGCGGAGTGGCTGTGTCCCCCACCCGTGTCCCCATGTGGAGTGGCTGTGTCCCCCACCCGTGTCCTCATGTAGAGCACCTGCGTCACCCACCCGTGTTCCCATGCGGAGTGGCTGTGTCCCCCACCCGTGTCCCCATGTGGAGTGGCTGTGTCCCCCACCCGTGTCCCCATGTAGAGCACCTGCGTCACCCACCCGTGTTCCCATGCGGAGTGGCTGTGTCCCCCACCCGTGTTCCCATGCGGAATGCCTGCGTCACCCACCCGTGTTCCCATGCGGAACGCCTGCGTCACCCACCCGTGATCCCATGTGGAGTGGCTGTGTCACCCACCCGTGATCCCATGTGGAGTGGCTACGTCCCCCACCCGTGTTCCCATGGGGAACGCCTGCGTCACCCACCCGTGTTCCCATGCGGAGTGGCTGTGTCCCCCACCCGTGTCCCCATGTGGAGTGGCTGTGTCCCCCACCCGTGTCCCCATGTAGAGCACCTGCGTCACCCACCCGTGTTCCCATGCGGAGTGGCTGTGTCCCCCACCCGTGTTCCCATGCGGAATGCCTGCGTCACCCACCCGTGTTCCCATGCGGAGTGGCTGTGTCACCCACCCAGGCCCCCTTGGAGGCAGTCCTTCCCTCCAGCCCTGCCACCCCCCAGCTGTTTCTCTGACGCTGGACCCTCGGGTCTCGCAGGCGATGCGTTGACAAAGGTAGTCCCGCGTCGTGCGCTCCTACGCTCGCTCTGTGGATGCCGAGCCCCAGCCGCTCCGAAGGCACACGCCTGTGTCCCCGCGCTCCGCTGAAGGACGTTCAGGGTCGGAGGTTACGGTGAACATTTCCTACACAACCGTTTGTGAACCTGCGTTTCCAGTAGGTTCTCTCTCTCCCTGAGGGGAGACCTGGGCGTGGGTCAGGCGTCCTGGGTTAGGTTTGTGTCAGGGTTTGCACGTTTGTCTGTCTAGAACAGCGGTCGGCAAACTCATTAGTCAACAGAGCGGCAAACCGCGGCTCGCGAGCCACTGGTCTAGAACGTAGAACGAACAACACCTTTCCCTAGTGAACATTATTTTCAAAATACATACAGCTTTTTCTATTTTTCACTCTATTGCCTCTTATTTATTTAATTTTATTTTTCCCATCACCATTTATCCCCTCTATGTCTTCCGCCTCCACCCCCCCCACCACCCGCAGTCATAAAGTTGACTGATTTCCCCCCTTAATTTCTTTGAAAGACCCAGTCGTTATTTTCCCGATCAAGCACATTTTTCTTTTGATCCATACTTAGCGATTGATTTAGTTATTTGTTGGCAAGTCATCTGAGCAAATGAATTCATGTCCCATTCCATTTCGCCTTGCCTTAGAAAAATAGGCCTAATCATTGTACAGGGAGATGAAAAATGGGGGGGAGGGGAGGGGGGAGGAGGGAGGGAGGGAGGGACGGGGCGGGGCGGGGGGAGAGAGAGAGAGAGAGAGAGAACAGGAGGAGCACGGACAGAAAACCCTGGAATGTCGGGAGGGGAGGGGAGGGGAGGTGTGGGAGGGCCCCGGAGTTGGGGGACCAGCTGGGTCAGGGGGCAGATGCGCCAGGGCTGCCGGGACTAAGGAACACGGAAACGGGAACGTTAGGAAACCACACGGGCCTGGAGCACCGAGGCCAAAAACCTGGAAATTGATAAGGAAAATCACAGAACAACACTGAAGATCGACTGTGACGTGGGCGTGTCTGCTTGGGCTTTGGGTGAGCCGGGTGCGGGGCTTTGCGTGGGGAGTCAGCAACCATTGTTTCCAGGCTCCGTCTACAGCTGCTGTCTGAAACGCGTCTTCACGGGAGCTACCGTCACCAAGGACCGGCGGGTGACAGCCACCTGAGCGTCTTGGTGGGCCCGGCTCCTGTCGCCACGGCTTAGCCACACGTCGCGCCACGCGATTGAAGATGGAAGTTCTCCATTGAATTGCTTAGGGGTGACCACGCCATGGCCTGCCGAGTCTGTGCTGGAGAATGTCTTTCTGTTAGTAAGATCTAAATGTTCCTGGACAGTCCTTTCCTCGCCCTGATCATGGTTTCTGGTGCAGGTAACACTGCCCTGGGGGGCTGTGTGGGAAGTTGAGGGAGGCACTTCTGGGGGGCCCAGCTGTGAGTTGCGGGGAGGGCGGGAGCCGGGCTGGCCCCCTGCAGGGCTCAGCCAGGTCCTGCAGGTGAAGGGTGGTCTGAGCCCCCGCGTGCCTCCCCGACGTGTCCCTGGAGGCGTCCACGGGCTGAGAGAAACAGAGGCAGCTCTTCGCCAGGCCCCGGCCTGATGTGCCATTTTTAAATAAGTGGAGTCTTTTTGCAGTTTAACACGCACGGAAAATACCCACAAATGCAATCACTGCGCCGGTGAGGGGACATTGGACTTTGTTTTGCTGGGAGCTTTGCCAGGGGCCGTTCAGCATTTCAGCGGAGCCTCGGAGCCTCGTGGTGTCTGAGCTGCGGGGGCAGCTCACCTGCGTCCGCCTTCCCCCGTGGCTGCGGCGTGCGGCCCGGGACAGGGGAGCCGAGGGCGTCCGAGTCGACGCGGAACCAGATGCCCTCAATCAGCAGAGGAGCATGAAGCGTAAAGAGACCGCGCTTTCAGGATTCTTTTTTTTAATATAAAGGTTAAAAAGCCGTCGTTAACCACGTGAATGCCATTTGTTCTCATTCTCTTTTGTTTCTGTGACATGATCCTGTGCGCTTGGCCATGGAGTTACATACTTAGTTGTTGATGGGGGCAGATGCCGGGCACAGCCTCACCTGACCCTGTGCCCGGGGAGCCGCACCAGGACCGTGCGGCAGCATCTGAGTCCCTCCCTCCCAAGTACGGGAGACAGGACCCATCACGTGGCGTGATGGGCATGCGCGATCTGAGCGGTACTTCCTGGGAGCGCAGCCTCTCAGTGCCCCGCCCGTGTGTCCCCGCACAGGATTTTGACATCGTCCTTAGGTTAAGCCTCGTCATTTCTGCGAATGTCACGTATTTATTTTATAGACTTTAATAATGTGTGCTGGTCTTGGACTTTACGTTGATAAATATTATTTCTCCTTTCTCTTATTTACAAATAAGCCTAGTGTGTCATGGAGCCTAGCCTTCACGTTGTAACTGTTTAATAGTTTGAAATTTTTTATTGAGGTGTAACTTACCTAGAGTAAAGTACACAAATCTTAAGTGTACAACTCCATTGGTTTTTCAACATTTCATTATGACCATGTTCAGACGTAGAAAGAATTGTGACGTGAACACACGTATACCCACCACCTGGACCCTGCAGCGAACGTTTGCTGCTCCCCGTGTCCGTGATCGACCCCGGCCTGTATCCCTGCCAGCCCGGCTCATTCTCTGGTGTATTTCACAGTACGTTGCAGACGTCAGTACACGTCACGCCTAAACTCCTCACCGTGCATGTTACTAACCAGCTTAATTCTTACCCTTTCAAGGTGAAATGGGCAGGCAGTGCAATGCCTAGACAGTCCGTGTGCCGTCGGATTCGCTTTTCACTAGGCGCACACCCGTACGCAGCTGGCCCCGTCGCCATGGAAAGTCACTGTCACCCTGAGCAGTCCCCGTCCCCTCAGGCCTCTTCCCAGTCACAGCTGACCCTGACCCCCCAGGAAACGGCTGTTCCGGATCCCGATGTTTTCATCAGAGACCAGCTCAGCCCTGGGGTTCATGGGTGCCCCGGAACCTTCGGAGGGGGGGGTCACAGGGTCAGAAGCATTTTTATGCCACTGAGATGGCTGCCTTTCCACATCACTCTCTGGTGCGTGTCTGGGCTGCTCCTCACGGGGTGACCAGGCTCCTAGTTCAGTGAGGATGGTGAGCCAGGAGGAGAGTGGACGCCTGACACATGACATCAGGCAGGTCCTCCATCCGCCAGACAAGACACCCTCCTCCCACGTCACCCGCCTCCTCCAGCCCCGTGCGCCCCGGCAGTGCAGCTCCAGGGTACCAGCGGCCTGCGCACCCCACTCCAGCAGCACAACGCACCCGCTCGGTATAAAAGGGAGATAAGAGAAAGTAACTCATAGCGAGGATGTATTTCATGTGCAGACTGAATGCAGAAGCAGCTATGAGAAGCCAGCTGTCTTCTATTAAGCCAAACATTAAGGACATTCTCAAAATTGTAGAACAGTATCATTCTCTCAACTCTTTTCTTTTGTTTTGGGAAGTATTTTTTATACTTTATTTTATGTGTGTTCATTTCTAAGACTTATCTCTTTTTAATGAATTCAATGGCTATGTTAAGTTTATCAGTTTAAAAACTAATAGGATAATGGAAATAGAATCGGCACAAATCACAGCTTTGGGGGTTCCCAGGAACGACATGCTAAGACTGTGAGGGTACTGAGGCCAAAAGGATGGGGGGGGGGGGCTGGGTAGCCCCTCGCAAAGCTGCACGGAAGCCGTCGGCCGTCCAGACTGTCTGCTTTTATCTAAGCTCATGTGACCAGTGCGCTGCCTCTGAGACTTGTCTGGGCCACCAGTCGCTTGTTCGCTGTTTTGGTAAATAATATTTCATAGTGTGAGTAGACCCAGTCAGTGAATCCGTAAGGATGCGCGCACACGCGTGCGCACACCCGTGCACGGGAACACACACACATGCACACGCGCGTGCACACGGAAATACCACCCAGATCAGGACAGAGCGTGCGGCCATTGTTACCTCCCTGCAGAGGGAGCTGTGGTTCCGACGTCCAGAAGCCCCCGGCCCTGAGCCGAGGACTTCTCCCCGAGGCCCGGCGTCTTGCACAAACACGGCCCGAGGCTGTGGTGGGCTCTGGGTGCGACGGCCGCTGCCCTGCGCCGCCTCTCACAGCCGCCCGGCAGGTGCCCACTGCACGCGTCCACTCCTCCACGCTCCTGCCCTTCCCTGCGGCCGGGCGTTAACCCGCCACAGGGCTACGTCCACACACACTCCTGATAAGGAGGCGAAGCGACTGACGCCTCCAGCGTGGCCAGGCTCACGCAATTCCGGCACGGAGGGCAAGGTCCTTCTACATTGTCTCTGTCAAGTGCAAGGTCCTTCTACATTGTCTCTGTCGAGGGAAAGGTCCTTCCAAATTGTCCTTAGACTAAAAGGACGCCCCAACACATGCGTGCAGAAAATGCGCAGACTGAGAAGAAACCGCGTTACAGCGTTGGCGAGGTGTGACAGCGCTGGCGAGGTGACCAGGAGGCTGGTCATTCCATCGGTGCAGTTCAGGGCAGAAGAGCGAAGGGGACGTGATTCAGTATTTTTGGTAAAACGGGGGATGGGTTCTACAGGGTTGAGAATACTCCTTGGGCCGTGTTTTCGTGTCTGTGTCCTCCATCGCTCGTCGTCCTCGCTGAGCCCCGTAGAAGTAACATGGGGACGCAAACAGGCAATCCTCCTTCAGAGAGCGTGCTCCCAACAAGCGCGGCCTTTGCTTTCCGCCGGCGACTTCCCGAGGTGCGCCGTTTCCGGCCAGTGGGCCAGGGTGTGCCGCGGTGAGGAGGAGGACCACGTCGGAGGGCTGGCGCCTGGGAGGGTGTGCGGAATCGCGGCGCTGATTTACAGGGGGGTGTCCCCAGCGTCGGTGGTTGCATCTGCCGCCTCAGTTCTGGCTTGCATGGGCTCACGTAAAATGGCAGATCAGATAACTGTTTCTTCTCGGCCTGCGCATTGCCTACGCTCGTGTGTTAGGGTCCTTCTACTCCCGGCAAATGATCCGCCTCCACGGATTCCAGCGTGGAGCACCTCATTTCTCACCTTGGGACGGCACAGGACGGTAGCTACCGGTGAGGCTGCGGAGTCAGGAAGACTTATCTGTCCGCCTCCCTGTTCTTCTCCATCCAACTGGAGGGATCGCACCTGCTGAGTAGCAGTCCTCGCACCTGCTTAAGGGGCGCGAGGGTTGTTGTCAAATTATTCCACGGAATAACATAAGGTGCCTGACTCCCAGTGAGTGGTCAGTCAAGGATCGCTTTGGGCTATTACTGGTTTTTACGGGAAATGCTCATAAATGGTGAGCTTGGGAGCTGTGTTCATCTGGTGGCGTTTTGGGAATTGGTGTTCTCAGTGACAACGCGTGACCTGCGAGGTGCGGGCGCTTGGGGATTAAGGTGTGAATGAGGATGGCTACTCCTCAGAAGCCAGCTCATGGGGTTGCCTCGACGAGAGCACGCCAACGTGGCTGTGTCTGAACGACCCCGAGGGAGTCACTCCGGGTGGAGCACCGGGTCCCGCGCCTGGCTGCTTGTTTGGGGAATTAGGAGCCTGGCAGTGGTCTTAGCAGGAAACCCCAGGGGAGCCCTGACTGTCCTCGGTGGGTGTCGCAGAGCACAAAAATCCCACGTTTCAGCTGAGAGACGTGCTCTGAGGATACGGGGCAGCGTGGTGGGGTCAACGTCTGCGGGGCCGAGGGCAAGGCCCGGGTTCCGGGAGAACCTTGCACGGGCCAGGAGAGCAGAACCAGCGTGCTGCTGAAACGCTTCACGGTCATCCTGAACTTGCCCTTAGGGGAGCTAAACAGAAATCAGTCCCTGCAGACACGGGGCAGGCAAGCCTCGCCCTGGCCGCGTAGGCGCAGTGGACAGAGCGTCCGCCCGTGGACAGAGCGTCCGCCCGTGGACAGAGGGTGCCGGGTCTGATTTCGGTCCAGGGTGCGTACCTCGATTGCAGACTCGATCCTCAGCCCAGGTCGGGGTGCCTGTGGGAGGCAACCAATCGACGTGTCTCTCTCACATCGATGTTTCTCTCTCTCTCTCTGTCTCTCCCTCGCCCTTTCGCTCTCCAAAAACCACAGAACAATATCTCAGGTGAGGATTAACAACAAAAAGCAGACGAGCCTCCGTGTTAAGTCCTCAGCCCGCTGTCTTCGGTGCCTCATAATTAGATGGGAACGTGCAGGCCTCTGCCCTGCACTCACAGCGCCCGGGGTTGCCTCTGGGAGGCGCCGGGGCCGCCGGGGGGCTGGGTGGGTGGCATGCCGAGTCCCCCGCTGGCATCTGGCATTGCATGGAGCCAGAGTTCCACACGCAGCCCTGGGCGCTGAACCCGGAGCCGCAGCCATCCGCAGCGCTGCCTCCCCGGAGCCCCCGGGCCGTCCCTCTGAGGCGGGTTCTCCCTCCTGCCCAGCCGCTCCGCCACCCACGTTATCACCATCAGCCTTTCCCACTCACTCTGCACTCCCCCTCCCATCCCGTCCGCCCCTGCTGCGGGAACACAGCCGGCCCTGAGGTCGCCAGGGCTTCGCCGGGTCACGGCCACAGCGGCGCGGGCGCAGGTGCCAGGACGGCTGAGCGCGGCGGGGTGCCGCTGCTGTCTCAGGGCCCTGCCTGCGGCTCCCGCGGAGGCTCAGGTAGCAGAGGTTTTAAAGGAAGCTCTTCCTTCTGAGACAGTCACAGGCTCACGTGCACTTGTGAGAAACCATGGCGACCTCGTGCACCCCGTCCCCGGCCCCTCACAGGCGACGCCTCGCCAAGCCGCACAGGAATGTCACCACCAGGATGTCACGTTGATCAGAATCATCATCTCATTCAGGGTTCCCAGTTTTACTTGTATGTGTCTCTCCCACATGCACGTGTGTTTGTGTGTGTGTGGAGTTGTGTCAGTTTTCACAGGCGTAGGTCCGTGTAAACACACACAGTCGGGATTGACCTCCACACGGGGCTCCCCCGCCCCTTTACAGCCGATCCCCACTCACCCCCTCACCTCCCACCCCCCGGGCCCCCAGCCTGGCCAGCGCGGCCTGGTCTCCGTGTCTTCTCTACACAACGACCCAGCGTGCGACTTAGGGTACCGGTTTCAAGGTTAGACCTCGGCACCCTTCCCCCGAGGCCCATCGCGTTGTGCGTAGGACGAGCTCACGCGCCTTCGTGGCTCCGTGATACTCCACGCGGTTTCTCCTTCGCCCGCGGAAGGGCGCCGGGTCAGGCCCCGTCGGGGCTGCGGGGATAAAGCCGCTCCGGACATGGCGTGCGGGGTGCGTGTGCACGGCAGCTCCCGCTTCTCAGAGGGGAGCAGCCAGCAGCGTGGCTGCTGCGCCGCCGCGTGGGGCGGGTTCACCTTCATCCGAACGTGCCGCCCGCCCCCCAGGGCGCCTGCGCCCGCTGCTCTGCCCCGACGTCGGGGCACCCGCTTCTCATGGCCACCCAGCACGCGGGGCCCTGGCTTTGCGTCAGCCTTTCCGCTGGGTGTGCCATGCGGTCGTCCGTGGTGGTGTCTTCTTTCCCCGCCGAGGGGGTGCTGAGCACCTCACACGGCTCATTCGCCACCCCCAAATCCCCCCGCGCCTCTCCAGAGCTCGGGTTTGTGCCCTGATTGCCTGTGTTGTTCTGAGATCGAGGCTCATGGTGCATGCTAGGCGCTCGCTCTTGGTGGGAGATGGGGTGCAGCTACTCCCTGGTGGGAGATGGGGTGCAGCTACTCCCTGGTGGGAGATGGGGTGCAGCTACTCCCTGGTGGGAGATGGGGTGCAGCTACTCCCTGGTGGGAGATGGGGTGCAGCTACTCCCTGGTGGGAGATGGGGTGCAGCTACTCCCTGGTGGGAGATGGGGTGCAGCTACTCCCTGGTGGAAGATGGGGTGCAGCTACTCCCTGGTGGGAGATGGGGTGCAGCTACTCCCTGGTGGGAGATGTGGGTGCAGCTACTCCCTGCCGCCGCCGTGGGTCTGTCTCCTCACCCTCCTGCCAGGCCCGTGGACAGAGCAGAGGTCTCACATTCGGGTGAGGCCCCGCTTCTCGGTCTCCACGCGTGGATCGTGAGCTTGGAGGCAAGTCTAAGAACGGTCACCAAGCCCTGGGTGCCAGAGAAATGTCCCTGGTTTTTTCCCCCCTGGCGTCTTTGCAGTTTTACATTTGACATTTGAGTCCCTGACCCATTTGAATTAATTTCCTATCGATGTGAGGGTGAGCGCAAGGTTAATTTCCTTTCTTTCTATGCATGTCCGATGGGGAAAAACACGACCGTTCTTCTGTCCAATTACTTCTGAGCCTTCGTCAAGGATCAATTGTCCGTATTTCCATATTTCCGGGCCGCCTTTCCCTCCCCTTGATCTCCGTGTCGGTGCCTCTGCCAGGTCCCCGGTGCCCTGTGGCTCTGTGGGGAGTCAGCGTCGGGGAGAGCGGCTCCTCTTTCTTTAATGTTCTTCTTCAAAAGTGCCTGAGCTGTCCTGGGCCTCCGCCTTCCCGTGTAAGTGTTGGGTAACGCGGGGTTACATCTGGAAAGCTTTGCTGGGCTTTTGATAGGCGGCAGACCAACCCCGGCCCGCTTGGCGACAACGGCTGTTGCCCCCGCTGCGTCTCGGTCCGTGAACACGGCGCTCCTCTCCGTCTGCGAGGCCTTCTGTGACGTTGCTCCCCGACAGCTTGTGCTGTCCGGCCCCAGGCGTCCGCGCGGGGCACGTTCACAGTGCCTCCCGTTGTTGGAGCCAGGAGGAGTGGCAGTGCGCCTTCACTGCCACGTCCATATGTTCACGAGTGCATGAGAAGATAATCCATGTGTGTGCGTGCGTGCGTGTGTGCGTGTTTGTGCGTGTGTGTGTGTGTATCTTACATTCTGCGACTTGGCTCAACTCACGGATTAGCTCCCGGAGGTCTTGCTTTGTAGATTCCATGGAGACGATCGTGTCACGAGCAGATAGGGACAGTGTCACGTCTTCCTTCTGTTCCTCGGTCTCCCCTGGTGGCTAGAGCTTCGAGAGCACAGGAGTGGTGCCTCCATCTAAGGACACGCCTGAAGGATGAGACGCTGCACCTCACCCACGTCTGAGGGCTGGTGGGGAAGGCAGGCCCGCTGGCGGCTGCTTCTCGGTGGCTCCGGGTTGATGGACGCCTGGCTAACCCTCTGGGGCTGACGGGGTGTCCGCCCAGTGCAGGGAGGGGCGAGCCGCCTCAACGGCCTTCTGGTGCTACGTTAGGGGCTGGGTCTGCGGGGCCTTTCTCGGTCTTGGATGGGCCCGCCTTGTGTCTGTGGTCAGTGCAGGTCAGGTGCGTGGCTCTGCTGATCCAGACTGGCTCTCCCACCTGGGGGTCGGCCAGTGTGGGCTGACCAGCAGTGGCTCAGTTTGGACAGCGGTGCCCTTCTCCGGGCGGCCTCTGGCCTCTGATCTGCCGCAGGCCGCCGGGCTTGTCTGCGGGCAGCTGCAGTGCTGCCTGGGCCTTGACTTGGAACCGGGACCCCGTCCCTTCAGCCAAAGCAAGTGACAGGACCAGCCCAGGTCCCAGGGGGAGGGGGGTGCCAGCTCCCGGGGGAGGCACCTCACAGCCCCGGGTCCCGGGAGGGTGAGCATGGGCGCCGCGCTTCAATCCGCCCGACCTGCTTCCACCCACACGTTTGCTCCTGTCCGTCTCGGGGCTCTGAGTGCCGGTGGCCTGTCTGGGATGGTTTCAGAGACCACGGCCTGTGGCACTGCTGTTATTCTAAGGAGGGACTGGGTTTTTGCACGGACCCGGTCCACGCCATCGCCACGGAAAGCCGTGGGCTGTATCTTCTCAGAAACGCACGTCTTTGCCAGATGCTTCTCGACCTTGGCTGGCACTCGCCAGGTTTTCTGAGAAACATGCGCACGGCTTTTATGATCTAAAAATGCGTCACGGAATTTGGAGTTGTTTTCCTGGGACTTGTGACCTTCGGAATCCTACTTGTGGTCTAGCCTCCGAGAGTTCATCTTTGGTGTGAGCATTTGGATGACTCGGACCCCAGGGCCTGGCCAACCAGGATAGGACTGGTCAGCGCCCGGCGGTGAGGCCTCTGCAGGCCCGTGGGGAGGACCCGGGAAGCTGGCGGTGCCGGCCGCCAGAGCCCAGCCCCGCGCCCCCTGTCCTGAGGAAGCCACCCCGTGGGCCTGTGCTCCCGGACTTCGGAGTTGCCAGGTCAAGCTGCCCACGGGCTGGTTGCAGGTGAGCACAGGCCAGCGAGAGGTTGCACGTCGGGCGTCGACTCGCACTCCCTCCTGCTAGTCTCGGCTTCTCCTCCTCCGTTAGGTGGCACCGTGGTCAGGAGCCACGCGTGGGGTGGGACAGCGGAGGGTGGCAGTGCGTGCGGTGAGCTGGGTACCCGCGTTCACCAGGGCCTGTGGCTGTGCCTGGCCCGCCCCGCTGCCCTGGGAGGACGCCGCTCTCGCTCGTGGCAGATCCGCAGTCTCTGTCCCCCCCACACACACACATGCACACGCACACGCACACACATGCACACGCACATGCACGCCTGTCCTGGGCACTCAGGCTGATGCTGCCATGCCGTTCCCAGCTTCCCATACCTTTCAGTCGTTTTCATCATTTCCCGTTGAGCTGTGAGCTCAGTGGTTAGCGCCTCTCAGGTGAAATGATCGTTAGATTCACGTCTTTGCCTCGCCTCTCCTGCGCCTCCATCGCTGTGACGGGTGTTGGCACTGACTCCCGGGCAGGTTCCCTTTGCTTCCCAGCCCAGGGGATCTGTCCCCCCTCCCCCATGTCACCCACAGGCCCTTCTCCAGGCGCAGTGAGCAGGCCGAGTGCAGGCCCGCGGCCGGGAGCCGGCGAGGAAGCCCACACGGTGTGCACGCAGGAGAGTCTGTGGGATGGAGCCACAGGAGAGAGAACGAGGGGGTGCTGTTTGCTTCGGGGGCGCCATCTGTCCTGGGGTGAGAAGCATGTGGCCGACGGGCCAGGCCGTGCAGGGCCTGGTGGGTGTGTGAGGGTGGCGCACGGGGGACGCTTGTGCATCGCACCGCTCCCACGTCCCCTCCCCAGGTCCCTCCTGGAAAGACACTGTAGGACGCATGACTGCATCACTCACGGCCTCTGTTACTGTCACCTGAGCAAACTGCCGGTCCCTCGGTCTCAGTTGACAGTTCTCGCTCCGTCTAATGAGCGGGGTCAGGTCCACTGCCGTCCACTCTCGGCCGCGGCCCCCTCCCGCCTCCCAGGGCTGTGGGGTGAGCAGGAGCTGGGGTGTGCCTGCACGGCGACGGCGCGGGTTGGAAGCACGCCGTGTTATGTACGCTCGTGATTAATCGCGGCGAGACCTATCGGCAGCCGCTGTAAATGCCCCGAGACGCCACCACCGAAGAAGGAAAAGGGAGCGTTTCGCTGACGTCTCTTTTTCTGGAAGAATTAAAGCAGAGCCCTAAAGCCTGTGCCACGAGCTGGTTGCCGCGTGGACGACCGGGAAGGAACATGTAACGGGAACTGACCTCGGCTTTGTTACCGAAGCCCGAGCGTGTCAGGCCGGAGTCTTGCATAACCCGCCGTGCGCAGGGACTGCCGGCGTCTCCATGGAAACAGCAGAGCGCTCTATCGCAGGGCAGTGTGCACCTGCATGAGCCGGCTCCGGCAGGAGGACGCCCCCCCCCCCACGCCTGCTCCTTCCCCCTCCCGCCTCCCCCGCCCCGGACACCTGCTTCCTCGTGGCCGATCACCAGGACAGTTTCCTCTCCCATCTGTCTGTTTCATCATGGCCCCCGGGTGTACTCCCCGCCCCGGGCACCTTCACGGGTGAGCTAGGGATCCCGACAGGCTGCCAGCGCCGCAGGATGCTGAGGACGCCTGGGACGGACAGCACCGCTTCACCCGCACCCCAGCGCGAAGCCCAAGTCTAATCTCCCGATGGCCTTCGCCCCCCCTTTATGTCCGGACGGCTAAGCGCTCATTTGCCCTGAGTCGTACGCCGCTTCATAGGTCGTCCTAAGCCTCTTCACAAACAGCACATGTTTGCATACAGCCCCACGGCTGTCGCCCGTGACTCGGACGATCCCACCTGGGCCTCCCCTGTGAGCAGTCAGGGCAGGTGGCGTGGCTGTCATTTCACGGGCGAGGGCCGGCCTCCCGTGGGAATCAGCAAAGCCATGGTGCAGCGGAGGAACCGAGGCGCGTCCCGCGCTCACGCCGCCGCCGCCGCAGACCTGCAGGCCGGGCCGCTCTGCCTCCGGGATCCCCCATGGCTCCCGGTGGGACCGCTGGCCGGAGCCGGAGTGGGCGTCCCGAGTTGGGACTGACCGGCTCGCAGCCTCTTGCCACCTCACAGGATGCGTGCGCTCATTGCTTTGCAGCGATGACCCGAAGCACAGGGACCACCTTCCCCGGAGGTCGCTCGAGACGGAGCGCCGACAGTGTGTGGTGCTTGTGGAAGGAGATGTGCTCCCCGCTCCCCGATTCTGAGCCTGACAGCACCACCTCCCCCAGGAAGGGGGGCGGCTTATTGTTGGGGAGCCGGCCTTCCCTCTCATGCGCCATTTACTAAGCAGCTTGAGCTCTTTCTAGATCATTCCCTCGTCTTCCTCTCAGGAAAAGGCCTGCTGTTTAACTTGTGGGCCAAGGCATCAGATGGTGTCTTGCTTTTTTTAATGTCATTTTATTGATGTCAGAGAGGAAGGGAGAGGGAGAGAGAGAAACATCAATGGTGAGAGCATCATGGATCGGCTGCCTCCTGCACGCCCCACACTGGGGATCGGGCCCGCATCCCAGGCCTGTGCCCTGACCAGGAATGGAACCGTGACCTCCTGGGTCACAGATTTGACGCTCCACCACTGAGCCACACAGGCCAGCTGGTGCCTTGCATTTTCCATGCGGCCGTGACCGCCACCTTGGTGACAGGCGGGGTGGGCGCGAAGGAAGAGGAGGTCAGGAACGGAGGTCACCTGAGGCCAGTGTGCTCGGGGCGGCATGGCCCGTTTTTCAGTAGTACCTCCTCCAGAAAGCCTGTCAGCCGGAGGAACCTGCTGTGTCTGGGACACGCCCGTGGCTTAGGCTTTAAACACTGCGTTTGACAAGTGTCTGGGGCCTCACACCAAGAACTCCATTCCGGCCGGGTTCTCCCACTGCCCAGGGGGTGGGGGGAGGGGGGGCACCCTGTATCTTTTCACAGGTGACAAACCCAGGCGGACCGTCTAGGGCCGCTCCCCACGTCCGCACCGACGGCGTGCCTGCGTCTGTTCCGTGCCCTGACGCCGTGAGCGTGCTTTGCCCTGCATTGCAGTCAGGCGTAGCACATATGTTTCCAGTAGGTGGACGTCTGTTTAGACCAAACACGCATCTCGCATGATCCATAAACAGCCAAGAATATATTTCATCTCAACAGAGCAGCCGTGGCGGGACGGCCGGCTTCACACCGCCGCTCCCCCGACCCGCTGGGTCCTAGTCATGTGATGCACCGACGGGGGCCCGGGGCCTGTGGGGCCCCTCACCGTGCCGTGCGTCGGTGACCGCACACTGCGGCGCCTGCCCAGGAGCCCCCTGGTCCACGGGAGGCTGCCCGGCAGCGCCCCGGAGCGCCTCGATGGTGTCAGCCTAAAGACTGTTGGGTCTGACCCTGAATGGGATTGGGGTTCCATGGAGGCAGCAGCTTCGATTGTGTGACACTTTAACGGAGTGCCGTAGAGGGAAGAGACATGAACCAAGACAGCACTCAATGGTGGATGTTCCTTTTTCATCATTTGGCTAAGAACTCTGCAGAGTTTCTATCCTAATGATGTTGCTTTAAATGGACAATGAACATAAATAATAGACACACTGTCTTTGAGATGAGATGAACCCTCTGGCTCAAGAGCTGGTGAAGAGGGAGGGTGGGGCTGACATCGGCCGGGGTGTCTCTCCAGACTCAGAAAACCCTTCCTCCCACGAGGGCTGTGGCCTGGAGCACGGGGTGCCGTCAGCCCCTCCTGGGCCGTCAGCCAGGCAGACCGGCTCCAAGTCACACATGGGGCTGAAGACCACGGGGGATGCGGTTCTAGTCCGTGGATGCGTGCTCTCGCGTGGGAGAAACGTGTGTCCCACATACTTGTTCGCCAGGAAGCCAGGGGTGGCCGGAGAACGAAGACCAGTGTTCATATTTGGATGTTTGTGGTCTTCCTATTGCATCTCTTTACCTTGAATGCCCCTTAGAACAAAAAAGGTCTACCTGAGTGAAAATCGGGGGGGTGGGGGGTGGTGTATGTGATTGAGACGCTGAGACCGGTCTGCTTAGGAACCGTGGAGACAGGAAGGACACCGCGGAGCAGCACTGCGAGGGAAGCCGTGGTGGTCTGGGGCTCTGAGTCCGCGCCGCATAAAGGAAGCGCCTGCTGGCGGGAGAGACTCCTTCCGTGATCACCGTCCTTCCACTTGAAAGTGCACGGGCCCGAGGTCGCCACCTTCCCAGCCCGCGAGGACAGGGGACCCCCTCCCAGAGGTTTCCAAAGCTCCTCAGACGCAGACGGCTGGTGACCGCGTGCCTCAGCCCCTGGCCGCGCTCACCCCATTTCCGTGCAGATGCAGGGTTCACCCCGCCCCCCACCCCGAGCGCGAGGTGCTTGTTTCAGGCAGACGCGCGTGGTGAGCTGCTACCTCTCCTGGGCCCTGGGTCTTGCCTTCCTGCCCCGTCGCATGTGTCCTCTGTGGTCACGTGTGTGACGCACACACGTGTTCCCTTCCAAGCGGGGCGAGCTGGCATTCCGCGACAGAGCGGGCACGGCTTCTCCTTCAGTCTCCTCGTCCCGTTCGGTTTCCCTTCCTTTTGGGTTCTGTCTGTCTGTCGGTTCCTCCCTGTCCCTCCCGCCTTCCTGGCTGGACAGCAGCACGTCCCGCTGCCCCACCAGCCCCCCGCCGTGGCCACCTCCCTGCACGGTCAGTGGGCGCCGCTGCCCTTCGGGCTCGTAGGTCCTGGCCTAGTAAGCGGCACATGTGGCACGCAGACGGAGCGGGCCTAGTCCCTGCCCTCGGAGACTCCACGTAAGCGCGGGTGGGGGTGCAGAGGGCCCGCCGATGGCTTCTGGGCGACAGCTCCGTCCCTGTCCCAGCCGTGAGCTCAGGCCACGCCCATCCGGCCACTGGCAGCGGTGAGCTTCTCACAGAGCTGTGTCTGGTCTCCCTCTGATGGATGAAGCACGTGCGTGGGCCTGGGGTGGACACGAGGTCAGCGTCCCTGTTCCACACCCTTGCCAGGCTCTTCCTCTGAAAAAGCTCTGTTTTGATCAGAAAAGGAAGAGCAGCCCCAGGCAGCCGGCCCTGCCACGCCGCGGCCCGTGTCCCTCCGCCCTCACCGCCAACACGCCACGCCGGCGCCTACAGGCCGCGGGTCAGGAGCCCGGAGAGCACAGGGGTCCAGACCCTCCTTCCCACTGATGGGACCCTCTGGTCTGCGTCACCTCAGGGCCAAGGCCGGCAGCTCCCCTAAGGGGACAGAGATGGGGAAAGTGGGGGCTCAGACCAAGCGCGAGTCCTCTCGGCTGCAGGAAGCGTCCCCGTCCCTGTCGCTAGAAGGGCAACCCGTGTGGAAATGACCTGATTAAGGGACGACTTGAGGGTACGTCCCAGGGCCTGTCAGTTCTGGACCCTTTGGACACACGTGGCACAAGGTGCCTGGCATCGCCTTGAAACCTGCATGGGCCCCAAACGAAGCCCCTCAGCCTGCGCACCTCCTGGACTCCATGCCCATGCCCCTGCTGGCCAGACCCCCTGCAGCTGCCAGGAAGGGCCCGGGGCACCCTGCACCCTCCGCCAGAGCCCCACACTCGCCTACAGAGCACCCGCCCCCCCCTCTTGCCCTCCTCTTCCCTTTCCCCTCCGGTTCTCTCTAGTGAACATGGAAGAGCTAAGCTCTACTGTTCCTCACTAGGATGTGTGCTCTTGAAGGTGTGAGCCGTGCGCTATAGACCGTTAACTCACTGTCCCTGCCAAGCAGGCCCAGCGCTCACCCACCCACCCATTTACTCATCCACCCACCCGTTCACTCACCCACCCACCCGTTCACTCACCCACCCACCCGTTCACTCACCCACCCACCCGTTCACTCACCCACCCACCCGTTCACTCACCCACCCACCCGTTCACTCATCCACTCACCCGTTCACTCATCCACCCACCCGTTCACTCACCCACCCACCCGTTCACTCACCCACCCACCCGTTCACTCACCCACCCACCCGTTCACTCACCCACCCACCCATTCACTCATCCACCCACCCGTTCACTCCAATGACCTGTACAATCCAGGGTGTTTATGTTCTCTCTTTCCCACCGCCTAGCTGAATGTCTAGGAACCTGAATGTCTCCTTCTTCTCTCTCTCTCATCCGTTTATCTACCCATCCATCCATCTGTCCATGCATTTATCTATTTACTCATCCATCCATCCACCCACCATCCTTCCATCCACCATCCATCCATCCATCCATCATCCATCCATCCACCCATCCATCCACTCATCCATCCACCCATCCATCTACTCATCCATCCATCCATCCACCATCCATCCATCCATCCACCATCCATCCATCCATCCACCCATCCATCCATCCACCATCCATCCATCCATCTACCATCCATCCATCCATCCACCCATCCATTCATCCATTCATCCATCCATCCACCCATCCATCCACCCATCCATCCACTCATCCATCCACCCTGCTTGGTTCTCCATACACCTCTCTCCGAGCTGTTTACTGATCATCGGGGCCACTGCTGGCTCCTCCTAGATTCACTGTCACCTCCTCCAGCACCCATTCTATCCTTGCCTTCAACAAAGAAAGCTTAATGAGTGCGTTCAGTTGTAGCTTTGAAACAATGAGATGCAGTAACGGAAGCCTTACACACACGGGAGGAAAAAGAGTTGTTTCTCGGTAACGTGTGGCATTCATTGTGTGGAAGATCCTGGAAAGAGGTCCGAGGGTTCCAGACCCTACCGACGGGGCCGTGGTGAAACAGCGCCGTGAAGAAGAGCGACGCTCTGGCATGAAAAACCCCTGCCCACTCGTCCCCTAAGCGTGACGGAGACTCGCAAGTGAGTTCAAGGTTTTGGTCTGTGTCTACAAAGGACAGGTAACACGGTTCTCAATTTGAAGGCAGCCCTCCACTGTCTCAGATCCTCCGGGTGACTCGTTTTCTTAGCTTTACATCTTGCTTCTTGTGTTCCCCTGAAGAGATAGGGCCGCTATTAAGAGAGTCGCCGGCTGCACAGAAGATGCATTTTCTACTGGACAGACCCGCTGTGTATCTGACATTCTCCATGCTGCACGCACCAAGGCCTGCTGGGCGCTTGGCACGCCCGGCGCTGAGCGTTCTGCGCACAATGGTGGTCGCTTTAGCTCATCAAAGGCTTCCCTGTGCTCGGGCGGCCCCATGTCCTCCTGCCTGCGCCCTGCTAAGTGGGCCCTTGAGCCTCTGCCCTTTGCAGCTTGTGCATCCTGTCCTGGCGACGCGGTAGCTGTTGTCAGCAGCCAAGCGATCCCTCTTTCTCTTGGGCGTGGGGACGCTATAAACTGCTTTTTTCTTAACCTCCCACTCCTCCGCCTCTCACTGCGCTGCTGGAAGTGAGCTTTAAAGTATAAACGCCGACTCTTCAACGCCGTGCTGGGCAGTGACTCGGGTCTCGGGAGGGATTGGCGAGCCGGCGGGGAGAGGAGGCAGATCCCGCACAGCTATGTCACCTTGGAAAGCCGCCGCCGGTCCGCCAGGCCGGGGTCGGCCCCTCCCTGTGGTCAGAAAGGCACGTCTGGGAGCAGGTCCTCCTTGCCCAGCCTCCTGGGGACCCCTAAATCCCTCCGCAGCGGAGCCCTCTACCCCAATGGGGCCCAACCCCTGTGTGTGGGCGGGGCCCCTAGACGTGGCACCAGTCAGACTTCCCTCCTTTCTCACACACCGGCCGTCTTCCTAAACCCCTCCAGCAGGTGCCCGCATCCAGGTTACAGTTTGCAGTCTCGCCTCCTTTAAAAAACGTGTTATAAATCATGTCCGGCACCCAACGTTTGAAACCACGCAGCTGGCAGCTGGGGGCGCACACCGCCCGTGGTGGACGGCACCGCCTGGCCCCGCGTCCCTGCCGTCGGGCACAGCCTGGATTTCATAGTGAACGTCCCATTTTAGCCTCTTTTTCGTGTTAAGGTGATTTTTAACGAAAAGGAAGGTTTTGATTTACCAAGGACGCCTCAGTAGGGCTGGGAATCGTTTTTACAGACAAAGGAAGAGAACGAGGAGGAGGGTAGTCACACGCAGCCGGCCTGGTACTGGGCGTCCCACGCGCTGGGTCAGGGGCTGGACGTCTCCCGCCTCCGGTGACGGGCCTGGAAACGGCGACCTCCGGTGCCCTCGCCCTGCGGGAGGTTGGGGCCCCACACGTGTTTTTTAGGTCAAGATGGGGGGGGCGGGGGGGCCGGTTATGAACATGGCGGAGGCGATTGGCATTGCCGATGCTGTGAGTGTGAGCTCTGCCCAGAAGGGGAGGAGCCCCTGCCCTGAACTGACTGATGGGACTCGGGAGCCAGGACAGCGCCTCGCCCTCCAGCGCCCACAGGTGCTTCGGGCAGGCAGCGCATCGGACCAGGGGCGCACGGGACGTCACGGTGCGAGAAACAGGACCCACGGCCCTGGCGCTGAAGCCTGGGCTGCTCTGTGAGCTCGGGAGCCGGGGGAAGGGATTCCGCGATGCGCTGCGCCTCGCTCTTCCTCTGCCTCTGGACGCTGCGAGGGCAGCAGCTCTGGCTCTCCTGGAGGCCGGAGAGGAAGAAAGGATGAGTCAGCAGATGGCAAATGGCCTGGGAGGGACGGGGGTGGAGCTTGGAGAGGCTGACTCGGGGAGGACGGAGAGGACGGGGAGGACGGGGAGGATGGGAGGACGGGGAGGACAGGGAGGACGGGAGGACGGAGAGGACGGGAGGACGGGGAGGACGGGGAGGACGGGAGGACAGGGAGGACGGGAGGACGGGGAGGCCTCTCGGGCAGCGAGGCATGCTGCAAGTGGACCCGCGCCCGCCAATGGCCCGCTCCAAGGAAGAGGCTCCGGCCATGACCAAGGTTCCTCAACCGGACGGCCATGGAACGGAGAGGTGGGCCTCAGAACTCAGCCTGCAGTCACACTCCGGCCTGCGCGCTGGTTCCTTCGCAGGAAATAGAGCTCTATTTCACTCATCCATCCACCATCAATCCATCCATCCACCCATCCATCCATCCACTCATCCATCCATCCATCCATCCACTCATCCATCCATCCATCCATCCATCCATCCATCCATCCACTCATCCATCCATCCATCCATCCACTCATCCATCCATCCACTCATCCATCCATCCACTCATCCATCCATCCATCCATCCACTCATCCATCCAGCAGCGGGCGGGTTCCATCTGATCCTCCCCCCGCCCCCCAACACCAACACCAGCCCAGCGCCCCACTTCTTCCTGTCCCCCAGGACCCGGCCTGAGCGCCCTGAGCGCCCGGGACTGCCTGGAGCATGTGCATCGTGGCTTCCGTTTGCTTCCCTTCGGCTGTGAGGAGCGCCGAGCACCTCCCAAATGTGCATTACTCGTCTTTAATCTTTAATGAGCTCGTGTTTGTTTTCTCCGTCTCTGCCAGTCTGCCTTTCCGTTTTCTACGCAAACTCACATTATGAATGTTGTGTAGTGCAGCGTATTAATCTCTTCCTCTGTTACTGATTCCCGAGGTGTTGTATCCGAGAAGTTCATTTCCATCAGCACTTAGGTATGTGCTCGCCTACATTTTATTTTTGTTTTACAATGCTTACTCCTGACAGTTGAATTTCTCCAATCATATCTTCACACACAGAATTTTACATATGCATAAATGTGATCGTATACATCCTTTTAAAAAGTTTATCCTTTTTTTGCTTTCTTCCCTTCTCTCCCCTTCTCTCTCTCCTCGCCCAGCCCCTGTTAATAGCCCAAGGTGTGTCTTTTCTTACGTGTTTGTATAGTCATGTATTCCCATGTAGATATGTGCGCACACATGCACACAGATGCGCACACCACATCCGTGGTTTTTATTGCCATTGCTTTTTAACTGGATCGCAGTTTGCATGCCTTTCTCTACCTTGTTTTTCATGCTCAACAATACCCACCAAAACCGCTGACCTCACCTTGCACAGCTCTAATTCATTCTCTCACACGCTGGTGTCATGTCCCGTGATGTGTCCGCCATACTTCCGAAGTCTTCCTCCATGCTGTCCTTTCCACTGGAAGGCCTCACTGGACTCTGCGTGGCTGCGGGAAGGCCCTCCGCGTGGTTTTCTGAATGGCTGGCCAGGTGTTCGGTGGGACTCTCTGTCCCTGTCCTGTTGGCGTGTAGCTCTTCCTTGACTTCACATTAACCGTTGATGTGTGCCGGGGTCTGCCTTGAGGCTCGCTGTGCTGTGTAGACGTCAGCGTTCTGTTGTTTTTGTTCAGTCTCACTTGAAGACACTTTTTCTTTGGAATCACTTAGTTAAGAACGAGCTGAGAGAGTGCTGGCCTTCCTCCGCCCTCCTTCCCCTAATGGTAACGTCCACATGACTAGCGCGCCGTCAGAGCGAGGACATCAGCATTGCTGCGGCTGTTAACTGAACCGAAGATGTTCCTGTTCCCCGATTTCTTGTCCAAACGCCCTTTTTCTGCCCCAGAATCCAGTCCAGAGCCCCACCTGGCCTCTAGTTGTCACGTCTGCCGCGTCTCCACCAGCGGCGCTTCCCGGCCTCTCCGTGGCCTCCGCGGCCTCACGCTCCTGGCGGGCACCGGCCAGTGGTTTTGTGAAGTGGCCGCAGTTTGTCCTGTCGAAGGTTTTCTCACGAGGAGGCTGAGGTTACAGGTTTGGGGGAAGAACCCGGAGAGGTGAGCTTCTCATCTCGTACGGGGGCCCCTGGTGACAGCGACAGGGGCCTTGCTTCCTGGGTCCGGGGGTCGGCCACTGGTCACAGACAGCTCTGTCCCCTCTTCCCGCCTGTCCTTACACGCAGTCTCTTAGCCCCGGCCACACGCAAGGGAGGGTGAGCGCCGCCTGCTGGAGAGGCGGGTCCCGTGAGTGACAGGCCCACGAGCCGCTGTAACTGTTTTGAGTGGGGACTCGGAGGGGAGACACACCCTCTGTCTCTCCTTACAGGTTTGCTCGCTGTTTTATCACTCACCGGCGGACCTGCCTGCGGTAGCGATTCCTGTGGCCTTCTAAGGGTGATATTCTGTTTTGCTCACTGCTTCTACGTTTAACTTGAATTCTCCTGTAAGAAAACGAGTCTTTTCTCCCTCCATTATCTGTATTATTCCGTAATTGTTTATAATGGTGTGGATTTAACCCCACTAGATAACTATTAGGATGAGTCCTTCATTTTTATTCTCTTTCTTGAAAACAATTTGGGGGGTTTATTACTTTGTTATTCTTCTTGCAAACTTGAAGAACGTTTCCATTTTCAGGAAGTGTAATTGGAATGTTCTTGAGCATTTTGTTAAATGTTGCAACTAAATCTAGGAGGAAATGCCATCTTCGTGGCCCAAGAATTCCCTCCACCCGCGCCCCCGGTTACTCCCGCGAGACCCCTCCCGGCCGCTCCGCGGAAGGCGCCCCAACCCCTTAGACCCTCTGCTCTGAGCTTACGGATGGGGCCCCACAACCTTTCCCACCCCTCGAGGGCAGCGCTGGAGCGATCGGCCCTGGGGCCCGTTCTGAAACGTACGAAGGTGCTTGCGTCGTGTATTTCTGTGCTTTCTCTCTTTCTGGGGGAGATTTGGTTTCTTGTCTCTATGAGATGGAACCACTCTCTTTCCCAAAACGACTTAACCGTTTCGGTCCCTTCCCGGGTCTGCAGTAAATCCAGGCGTTCTTGGTCAGAGACAGCGGGGCCTGGGCCCAGCACCCCACCCCAAACCTTTAGGCCTCAGTGTGTGCGTGTCCTGCTGCCTAGTCTCGGGCACTGTGTTAGGCAGCCTCGGCCGGCCTGGGAGTCTAATCTCAATGGGAATGTGGCGATTCTGTTTTCTTTTTACAAAGTCTCTCCTTCTGTTTACTCTGAGCCAGCTTGGCGTTGATGGTGCCGTCCCTGCACCTTCGTTCCTGTGACTCAGGCTGGACGTTCCTGGGTGCTGGGAGCCGGTGGACCAGCAGGCGTGCGTGACGTGCTCTCGGCTCAGCAGACCTGCCCCATCACAATTCTTGGCTCTGGTTGAGCTAACTCCCTTTAGAATTTTTTAAATATATTTTTATTGGTTTCGGAGAGGAAGGGAGAGGGAAGGGAGATGGAAACATCAATGGGGACAGAGAAATACCGATCGGCTGCCTCCTGCACGCCCCACACTGGGGATCGAGCCCGCAACCAGGGCCCTGACCAGGAATCAAACCGTGACCTCCCGGTTCATGGGTCAATCAATGCTCAGCCACTGAGCCACGCTGGCCAGGCTGAGCTAACTCCCTTTAGCTTTCTTATCGACCCATTTGTTCCTCCTACCCTAATGGAATATTCTAAACTCAGATATTTGCACAATGAAATGTAGTTTTTAGCAAATGCCTTTTATTTACTATACTAGAGGCCCGGTGCACAGGTTCATGCACGGGGGGGGGGGGCGTCCTCACTCGGCCTGCCTTGCGGACAACCCTCAAGGGGTCCTGGATTGCGAGAGGGCACAGGCCAGGCCGAGGGACCGCACTGGTGCACGATCGGGGACCAGGGAGGGACCGTAGGAGGGCTCCAGGGGGTGTCCGCCCCATCTCACCCAGTCCTGATCAGCCAGACCCCAGCAGCAAGCTGACCTACCAGTCAGAGCGTCTGTCCCCTAGTGGTCAGTACGTGTCATAGCTGCCGGTCGAACCGTTGCTTAGTCTTTTATATATATAAATAGATGGCCCCTGACATGTGATGGTTTGACTTAGGATTTTTTTCGACTTCCTGATGGTGTGAACGTGATTCACATCGGGTAGGAACCCTACTCACATGTTGAGTTTTGACCTTTTACTGGGCCGTGATATGCGATGCAGGACAGTGTCAGTGACCCACGGTCCCCGGGCAGCCCCGTGGCCCCGAGGGTCAGCAGCCCACACTCCACAGCGCAGCGGTAAAGGCGTTCTCAACCTGCACTGTTTGCACTTGCCGTGGGTTTGTGGGGAGGCCACCCCATCGCAAGCTGAGCAATGTCCGTGAGGTGCCCCAAAGGGCAGATAAACCAGCCGTGCCCCAGAAGACAGACGTGATGATAAAATAAGACACATCGCTTTTCAGTTCTGAGGTTACTGTGTAATTAGCTACTTCATATCACAGGCCTTTGTTTAATAGCCGAGAGT
Source organism: Corynorhinus townsendii (assembly GCA_026230045.1). Taxonomy (NCBI): domain Eukaryota; kingdom Metazoa; phylum Chordata; class Mammalia; order Chiroptera; family Vespertilionidae; genus Corynorhinus; species Corynorhinus townsendii. The sequence goes on along the minus strand of JAPDVU010000006.1, from coordinate 170,545,964 downwards.
AATCTTTTATCACCGTAACCTTTTTTCCCTTTGTGGTGGCTTTAATGAAAACTTTTCTAATATGCCTCTACTTGTCTTTTGGAGCATAGCGCATATAATTTATTCTCTTTCAATATCACTCCAGGGTTATAATTAAAAGCATGGATTCCTCTTCCATGACCCTTAGAGTCTGCTGAATTGTTGAATCCCTTTTCTTTTTTTTTTGTAAGCGCACGGACTGACCTCAGCCGTGCATTCTGAGTTCTAATAGCTCCTTCCACATAATTTATTTATTTCCATTGTAGCGTGTCAGTGTCTCTCAGTCCCCCATCCCTTTCATCCCCGCCTCAGCCCCGAGGTCTGGTCACCCAGCCCGACTAAAGTGGAGAGGGGGCTGGGAGCCATCCCTGCAGGCCTCCCTCCTCCCCTTCCCTCCCCCTCCTTCCCCCGCCGCGGCCTCTGCCTGTTCTCCATCGCTGTAATGTTGTCCTTCTAACAATGTGGTGGACGTGGAGCCGCACAGCATGCGGCCCCTCGACATCAGCCGTCTTGACCCGGCATAATGGCCTGGATGCATCCGAGTTGCCAGTACCGGCCAGGCATTCCCTTTTGATGCTGGCGTCCCATTCTGCAGGTGCTGGTGGCAGCGCTGAGCTCTTCATCTGCAAAGGCGTCGTGGGCGCTTCCTCGAGTCGATCCCTGCACCCTGCCGTTCGCCCTCGTAGGCCCTCGTCTTGGTTCGTTCCCTTCCCGCGTGAGGCAAGACGTTCCCCGCTACGTTGTACACGTCCTGCCCCAGACCCACCCGCAGCCATGGCCCCGCACGCACGGCCCCTTTTGTGGAATTGCATGGAGAGAGCACCGTCTGGTCTCAGGGTTGGAGCCAGCACCGTTAGCCGTTGCCATGGACGCTGAACGCAGCCCCCCACCCCCACCCCAAATATGGCAACTGATAAACCCACAGGTAGTCTCTCATCTGTCAGGAAATTCCTCGAGGGGTCAACTCGTGTTTGTTCACTCGATGAGGGGATGAATGAGTGAAACACGGCTGGTGCAAGAATTATAGAAGACAGCCCTTCCAGGAAAGAAATACCGTCAGAGCCGCTCAGGCCGGGACCCGCCTCTCCGAAGGCAGACTCACCGCCCGTCAGTCATCTCCACACCTGTCTCCTCCCTCCCCGGCCTGTCAGGAACCTGAGTTTGCCGGTGTCCCCGTCGGAGGTGCGCTGTTGACTTTTCCAGCGCCAGGCCTGGTGCTTAGCACGTTGGATGTCAAACTTAGTTCCGTAAACACACAGCGACTCCACGAGCCGGGCCAGCTGGCTCCTTGCAGAGACAAGACACGCGAGCCTGGAGGACGCAGGCTTCTGCGTCCTTTTCTATTGTTGCTAAACGCAGTGACCTGAGACCACGCAGTGCGTTGCCCTCCAGTCCAGGGATCGGAATCTGAAGTGGGTCTCGCTGAGCGGAAGCCACGGTGTCCGAGGTGGATCCTCTGGGGCCGGCAGCGTCTGCTCCTGCCTTCCCGGCTCCTCCAGGCACCTGCTTTCCTGGGCGCGTGGGCCGGCCCTCCCCGTCAGAGCCGGCAGCGGAGCCTCCCTAAACCTCTCCCTGGCTCTGACCCCTTTGGCTTTCAAGAACCTTGTGATCGCCCGGCAGGCGTGGCTCGGGGGTGAGCATCAGCCTGTGAACCAGGAGGTTGTGGCTTGATTCCCTGGGTCAGGGCACACCCCCAGGTTGTGGGCTCCATCCCCAGTGTGGGGTGTAGCCAATCAATGATTCTCTCATCATTGATGTTTCTATCCCTCCCTCTCCCTTCCTCTCTGAAGTCAATAAAAAAATAAAATTAAAATAAAAAGAACCGTATGATCACTTGGCCCCGCCCAGAAATCCGAGATCTGCCCCATGGGGAGATGCGCGACTCCGTCACCCCCTGCCGGGTCCCTCGGCCACATGGGCAGCATGTTTACCAGTTCCGGGGCAAGGCTGTGGCCGTCTTTGGGGGCCACTATCCTGCCGGCATGAAGGGGGTTCATGCTGACCCCGTGGCTAAGAGCTGGGCCTCCAGGACCCCAGACGTTCACCTTGTGTGACCTCCCTACCCACAAGGTGTGGCTTCTCAGGCACCGCCTCATCTTTCCCTGCGCATGGCTCTGGCAGGGGTGGGCGTGGCTCTGGCAGCGGGTGGGCGTGACTCTGGCAGCGTGTGGGCGTGGCTCTGGCAGGGGTGGGCATGGTCTGGCAGTGGTGGGCGTGGCTCGGCAGCGGGTGGGCGTGGCTCTGGCAGGGGTGGGCGTGGCTCTGGTAGTGGGTGGGCGTGGCTCTGGCAGGGGTGGGCGTGGCTCTGGCAGTGGGTGGGCGGGGCTCTGGTAGTGGGTGGGCGTGGCTCTGACACCGGGTGGGCGTGGTTCTGGCGGTGGTGGGCGTGGCCCTTACTCTGTTCAGCCGGACTGCCTGGCTCTGGCTTCTTGTGGTCCTGTAGGGCTGGGGCGCTGGAGCCCACGTGATCAGGCGGTGAGGACCCGAGGACCGGGACAAGCACGCGGCCACCGGAGAGGGGTTCCGAGCGCCAGGGGCAGGGGTCACTGCTCTGTTTGTTGTGGGTGTGAGCCGCAGGCCTGACCGTGGCAGGAAGGGGCTCGGGGGGAGTCGCTGGTACCCCTTTTTCATCTTTCCACGTTTTTCTCCTTTTTCTTTCGGGTGGGTGTCCAGGCACAGTGAGCGATGGCCCCTGACACGTACACTGTCGGGGTTAATAATGTTTCCAATATACGCACCCTTTCCCCAAATGGCCCTCTTTCGTTATTGATGGCTGTTTGGGGCAGGTCACCGCCCCCGGCGAGCCCACAGCCCCCTGTGTATTTCTCATTCCAGACACATCCCAGCCTCACACGGAGGCTATTACACGGATTTTCCCGGAAGGCCCGGAGTCAGAGTTCTTGAGAAAAATATGATTTTCTCTCTCCGAAGGGAAACTGTTGTGCTAATCTCCACGCTGACCCCGGGCCCTAGCCTGCCTCCCGAGCGGGCGCGGGCTCTGCTGGCGGAGGGCGATTGCTCAGCAGCAGCGAGAGCGCCTGCGTTGGGGTCCCGCTGGGAGAGGGAAGGGAACCCTGGGCCCCAACAAATGAACCTCGAGGCACAGGGGCCCCTGTCCAGCTCTGGCCTGTTGTGGGCAGGTGTCCTCCTGGTGACATCACATGGGGGGTTCGTCAGAGCCGCAGGGCCACGGCGCTGCTCCCTCATCGCGCCTCCAGTTCCCCCTCAGAGCCGCAAGCAGGCACTGTTTCAGCCACAAGGGCACCAGAAAAGGGGGAGAAGAAGGGGAGGAGAGACATGGATATGGAGAGGGACAGAGAGACAGAGAGAGACATGGAAACAGACAGACAGATATAGAGGCAAGGCCCAAGACACCCACTGTGACTCCGGTTGGCCCAAGCACTGGCCTGGCATCCTGCCTGATGGGCTGGGCAGAGGGAAGGTGGCACAGTTAGGGGAGGGGCCTGCGGAGAAAGGACTGCCTTGGGGGGGGGGGCTGGAGGGGACTGAATTAGGTTCTTGATTCTTCCACTTCCTTTGGAAAAGTTACTCACCTCTACCAGCCTCAGTTTCCTGTCTGTAAAATGGGCACGACAACAGGAGCTCCCATCATGCCACCCAGTCTCTGGGTATTGCTTCATGCGTTTCTCGCCTTTATTATCCCCAGACAGAGAGGGCTAAGCAGGTGCTCTGTGCACACAGCAGGGCGTCAGGGCGGGACCCCACGCAGGGATCGCCAGCCTGTCCTGGTCCTGACCACCCCTCGCCAGGAGGACCGGAGGCGGCAAAGCGCACACAGCACGCAGCACAGAGCTCGCCACATCAGTCCTGTCACCTGCGAGGAGGGCAGAGCTGCTTCAGGAGGAGGAGCGTGGGAGGGGCTCCCCCTTCCTGGGGAGCGGCTGGGGTCAGTCCTCGGGAGCTGCGCCCCCAGCAAACACATGGCGGGAGTGGAGGGAGAGAGCTGCCAGTGCTGGGCACCATCCGTGGCTCCGGGTGGTGACGGCCGGCTGCGCGCGCCGGTCTGCGCCCTCGGAGCCACTCCGAGTGCAGGCGTCAGGGTACTGGCCCCCTGGACCCCAGCCCCGCCTGTGGGGCCTATCTTCCCGCACCCACGTGTGTTCACAGTGACAAGGAGCCTGCTCACCTTCCTGTGGCCGGGGCTTTAAATGACCCGTGGTGTGTCTATGAATGTGCTCTCAGCCCTGAGGCTCCCCTGCCCCTGCGCTTGTGGCACCCGAGTGAGCAGGGTGGAGCCTCGAGTGAGCAGGGCGGAGCCGCATGTGAGCAGGGCAGAGCCTCCAGTGAGCAGGGCGGAGCCAGGAGTGAGCAGGGTGGAGCCGGGTGTGAGCAGGGTGGAGCCGGGTGTGAGCAGGGCGGAGCTGGGTGTGAGCAGGGCGGAGCTGGGTGTGAGCAGGGCGGAGCCACGAGTGAGCAGGGCGGAGCCAGGAGTGAGCAGGGCCAGCGTGGCATCTGGTGAAGCAGAGCCTGCACTTCCCCTTCCCACGGACCCAGGCCCGGAGCTGTGGCTCCGCAGGAGAGCAGTTCACAGAGGGTGAATGTCACCCTCGGTGTCGAGGGAGTTTGTCCTCCAGGGGGGAGCTCTCCTGGAATTCAGGGAGCCCGCGTTTTCTAGGCCCATTTGGAAGGCCCCTCGTTGCCTCAGAGCAGCCGTGATACCTGAGTCTGGTCGGCCACGGTGGGCACCGCTTGCCTCGGTGATTAAAGAGCCGGAGGGCAGCGCCCTTGGTGGGCACCACGCTCCTTTGGAGAGGAACTGGCTGTGCTGAGCTGAGAGGGAAGGGCTTTCTGGCCGCCGTCCGGCCGCCTGCCGCGTGTGCTCTCAGATGCACTCCCAGGCAGCTCCTCCTGCTCGGGTTCCTGCGGGGGGGTGTGTCCCTGCAGATGGCAACACCAGGAGCCTGGCAGGTGCCCTGCCCAGTACCGTCCTCTGCCGACGGGGAGGAAGAGAGACACGGCAGGAGGGACTGGTCCAGGAGGCTCACCAGCCTGCGGCTTCCCCAGCTCCACCCGCTCCACGGAGATGGCGCGTCCAGGCCCCTCCTGGCCACCTCACCTTGGGAGTGAGTGACCCAATGCCCAAGCTGCTCACCAGGCTCTAGGCCCTGCCAGCTGGGCAGCTGCTGTGGTCTTGCTACTCATCCAGTTTGGGGAAACTAGCCCTGGCCAGTGTGGCTCAGTGGATAGAGCGCAGGCCTGCAGACGGAAGGGTCCCGGGTTCGATTCCACTCCAGGGCACGTACCTCTGTTGCAGGCTCCTCCCCAGCCCGGGCCCTGGTTGGGGCGCATGCAGGAGACAACCAATCGGTGAGTTTCTCTCGCATCGACATTTCCCTCTGTCTCTCCCTCTCCCTTCCTCTCCCCCTAAGAATCAGCGGGAAAATATCCTCGGGTGAGGGTTAACAAAACAGAAATTGGGGAACCGGTAGTACCTGGCCATGGCAACGCTCAGCGTCGGGCTGAATGACGTTTTGTTTTTATCACATGCAAAGAAGCTTATTTCAGACTCAGCGCTGCTCTCCAGGGCCTCAGGGACAGGGACCCCTTTCGCACGCAGTCCCCTTTCTGTCCTCCGTGTCGTGGTTTCTAGTTGGAGAGGTTTTTAGACTCCGGGTAGTTCCGCTCTTCCAGGACAGAAAGAACCTAACGAAACACATGTGTTCCCCAGGCTTTTTAAACTCTTGTTTCCTTTTTTTTAAAAAAAAAAAAGAAGAAAGAAATGTTTAGCAGGAAAGAGCTTGGCTGGCTATTTGTACGCCCAAACGTGGCTCCGTGTCGCTGGGCTGTGTTGCGGGTGACCATCCGCTCCTGCCTGGCTCTGGAACAGCCCGTAAACGCGCCAAGGGCCCCTGGACACGTGTAGATAGACGGACGGGCTTTAAAAACCAGCTAGAGAATGTCAGGCGCACAGCTCTGCCTACACGTGTCTCTTCTGGGCAAGACCCCGGGGAGCTGAATCCTCTACGAGGTGAAGCGAGTTACCCACAGAGGTTCCTTTCTCTCCCGTGCCCCCGGGCAGAGCTGTCCTGGAGGAAGGGGTTGGTCCCACGCAGGAAGCGTGGCCGGGCCGAGGAGACGCGGGGTTTCCCGCAGAGGCCCCGCGGCGGGTTCGCCTGCGTGCGAGGTGGGTGCGCCCCGTCCGGCCTCCGCTCCCTCGCTGCGCTCCGCTCCTGGGCCGGCGGCCTCATCTCAGGCAGCGGCGGCAGCAGCATCCACTCACGACGTCTGTCCCGCAGCTCGGGGCCTGGGGGTGTTGGGTGCGTGGAAACCTATGCACCGAACGCTAGAAAGGACTTGACGTTTAGCCCCCAAGAGGACAGTGACGCCTCTCCGGAGAGGAGGGACAGGTTCGGGTTCGCGGACCCCGAGCGAGCACACCGCGCTCCGCCTCCTCCCGCCGTGCCCCGATGTGCCCCCCAGGAAGGTCCTTTATCGCCCGGCCGGCTGAGCTCCCTGCTTGAGCATCGGCCTGTGAACCAGGAGGCCATGGTTCCATTCCCGGTTAGGGCACAGGCCCGGGGTTGCAGGCTTGGTCCCCAATGTGGGGCGTGCAGGAGGCAGGAGGCAGCCGAGCCATGATTCTCTCTCATCATGGCTGTTTCTCTCTCTCCCCCTCTCTTCAATTTTAAGAAGGTCCTTTTGGTGGCAGTGCTGTCACCCTGGCTCACATGGAGGACACCGAGAGCTGGCCTGAGGGAGGGAGGCTGGGCCCGCTCTGGTTCCGCCCGGACCCCCAGCTGGCACGTGTCCGCACCCACACAGACGCCGCGATGCCTTGTGCACAGTGGCTAGCTCTGCACGGAAATAGAAGCCAGGCAGTTACTCCTCCATCCGTGCTCGCTGCTGGCCCCAGGGGAGGGGTGAGACTCCACACGCCTGCCTCGGGCCCGGGAGCGGGGACGGACCAGGTGGAGGCACGCGGGCGCCGGCATCCCACCCGTCAGCTCAGCTCAGCATCCTTCCTGCTGGCTGGAGGCTTTGAGAGCTCGGCTTCCCGAGTCTCCCTCACGGCTCTGACGCCATCCCACACCCGGCACCCACGGTCAGCCCGGTGCTTCCTCGGGCGAAGGGAACTGCCGCCCGTGCCTCCGCAGCCCCTGAGTGGGACGCGCCGCCGCCCAGCTCCTCCGAGGCAGCTGTCCCTGTAATGGTGCCGTGAGGGGGGCACGTTTCCAGGTCGACTGCCTGGAACCCGCTGTTAACCGAGAGGCCTGCGATCCCGAGGCGGCGGAAACCCCAGGCCGCGGAACCGCCGCTCCAGCACTGATTAAAACGGAGCATGCTTTAAGTGGGTTTTCTTCCTCAAGGGCTCGAAGACGAAGGCTCTGCACTTCTCTGCCCGGTTTTTAAACGTGCTTGAATATCCAGTGAAACGAATCAAACGCTGCTTTAACATTTGCAGCAGGAAAACCACAGGCCCAGTTGTGCTTGTGTTACTGAACCTGTCACTGAATCTCCAGCACCATCTGTACAGCAGTGTGTGCATTACCTGCTGCCGTCCTGGTTTGTGTTCAAAGTGCCAAAGATCAAAATACTTACTGATAATCAAAGAAATGTGCCTCCTCCAAAAGCCAGGCGTGGGCAGCACGGGGGGCGGGGCGGGGGGGCGCGGCTCGAGGCTCACCACGGACACCTTGGGGTGCCCCCCAAGTCCCCGCTGTGGGCCCACCGCCACTCTTAAGGGCACGTCATTCCAGCATTTTCTGTTACTTCTTGTGGCTTATAAATTCTCCAGGTCTAGGCCCCAGGGGGCATGGCCGTGTGCACCTGGCCCAGGTGTGTGTCCCTCCACCCTGAGCCCGGCCTACGGCTCAGCTGGTTGATGCATCAGCCGTGCGCACAGTTACTTGGTTCTGCTTCCGTGGCATCCGGGGGAACACAGGCCCTGCCTTCTCCTTCCTGGGCTGAGTGCTCACTGGGCTGCGTCCACCACCATGAACCTGGTGCTTGTGGAAGTGATGCCGGCGTCCTATGTCTGAAAGCACGGGTGTGGGCATGGAGCTCACCGTGGATCTCCCAGCCGGATGCCCCCACCCCCTATGCCACAGGCAGAGCCCCCCTTTCCTGGGTCTCTTCCCTCAGTGCCCACGGCCGAAGGCCCCAGCACCTCCGCTGCAGTCCACCTTCTCTGAAACGGGGAACCCTCACTTTGCTCACGGCTTCAGGAGAGCGTTGGGAGGGTCAGGAGAGGGCCCCTCGGAACCAGGCCTCCTTCCCTGGGCACGCAGGGGCGCCCTGCTGTGGGGAAGCTGACAGCCGCTCCATGGAGCCCGCGTCTCCAGGCAGGGGACCGCCCGGCGACTGGTTCCTGCTGCGTCCCGCCCCTCGGTCCTGAGCTGAGCTACGTCTGTCCACGCTGGACTGAGTCTGGCATCTATTTTTTCCTCTCTTCTTTATTACCATCCCGCGGAGTCAGAAGTCACCGTGGTAAGATTTCCTTTTGAAAATTAGAATTAAGATGGGAGACTAAGAAAAGTTTGCAGAAAACCACACACACGTTTGCTTTAATGAAGTCAAAGAAAGGGAAATCTCTCTGGCTTTCGTGTTATAACTTGCCGGGAAGTCGGTGTAATTGGAATTAGTATTGCGGAGTCAGGTGCCAGGACAGCCGCGGGGCGCGTCCCTGGGAGGGCAGGAGACGGCGCTGCCCTCATTGCGTGTGCGCCCTGGCGCTCCTTGTGAGAATTGGGACTCTGATGGCAAAGGGATTCTTGTTTGTTGTGGGAGAATATTTTACAGCACAGAAGTCAAAAGCACAAACGTCTCAGGTTCCCACTGAGCGCTCACCACTGTTCACACGGCGTGTTACACACACATGTCGAAGCACGTGTATAACATGGTTCCTATGCGCAGACGATGCCGGCGTCTTTATTGCTTTCACTCCCGGTGGATGGCACTGCCTGTGTTGCTTTGAATCGCTGTCAGGATGCTCTCACTTCCAGTAACAGAAACCCTACCCTAAGCAAGTTCAACCCGGAATGAAGGACGCTAGCGCATGGCACAGGAAGGCAGGGACAGGAAGAGGAGCAGGGTGGCCCATGACGCCATCAGAGGTCAAGGTCAAGGACCCAGGCACTCCCCGTTCTCACTGTCCTGCCACTGACACCATCAGCTTCATGCCAAGGCCGTTCCCCTTGCGGACAGGCCCTTGCCCCCGCGGACAGCCTGCTTCCTTGTCCATAGGTGGAGGCGGGAGAGGAAGCCGGGTCCCACCGGGGAGCGGAGGGCCTGCCCTTCCGTCAGGTGAGAATCACTCAGGTGTGGCCGCCCCAGAGCAACGAGGTCCCCGGGCACCTGCCACGGGCCACAGGCGGACACGGGGCTTCCTCTGTGAGTCCCTGGCAGGGGGGAGAGACTACCATGATTCGCTGAGCCGTGGGGCCAGTTCCCCACACTGCACTGCGGCTCTGAAATGGGGAGACTTGGAAAAGGTGTGGGGCATTAGCGCCAGCCTCGGTAGCCTCCTGCTCTCACTGAACACTGAGCCGACGGGACGGGGGGGCCAGCATCGCTAGCTGGCTTCCTCGTCGCTGGCTCTCGGCTCGGCTCTGACTCGGTCTGACTCGAAATCCTGTCCCTCCTCCTGCCTCGGTCTAGGCCCTGCCTCCCCTCGGGGTTTCCGTGGGAGGGTGGCTCCCAGCAGCCCCTGGGACAGCGCCTCTCCTGGCTGGCATCCAGCAGAGTGAGAAGACCTGTGCCCCAAGCCTGGCCCTTCCCTGGGCTCCCAGGCTGCTTCCCCGGTGTTTTGAACATGGCCAGGGACCCCCACTGTCCTCTGGGGCTCAAGGTCGGGACCCGGTGCTGGGAATGGACGGTGCCCTCGCCGCGGGCACCCGGGAGGGTGTGGCCCTGGCCAGCGCAGGTCTGTGAGGGGAGGGCTCGGAGCAGGGTGCGGGGCCCGTGGCGCTGCCTTCCCGTGTCCCTGCAGGGACCGCGCAGCAACGATGCTCAGAATCTGGAATTAAGCTGCACGCGGTTCGACGTCTTCATTGTCTTTTGAAAATCAGCTATTTTAACGGGATCGCTGTGTTCAGAGAGCTGGTCAGGGAAACGGGTGCGTTTTCTGGGATTAGGTCCTTAGCCATCTCATGTTGCCCAAGTCCGGGCATTTCTGTGGTATGTTTATGGCAATAGGTAAGTGTTCTTCCTGAGTTTTTACTTAAACTGCGACAGAAATGAAAAACTAAAAGAAAAAAGAGCTGGAAGACGTAAATGACAGTAAGTGAAAAATTTAGTAGTATTAGTCTCAATGTACTTTTTTATTTTTCAGTTCCCTTGAAGCAAAGCCATGTAATATAGAGAAGTGATGAGCATTTTTGGAGAATAATTCTGAGAAGTAATAGGCATACTTGAAATCACGCTGGCACAAATCAGATGTTAAAGCAAAAAGTTACCGTTTTTAAATTGTACTATTAAATGGGTAACTTTACGTGTAATAAATATTCACTTTTAACGTTAGGTGCCCGTGTAACCTATACTAATGTGAAATGGAGTAATTTTTATGGTTCTCTAAAGGAATCTATAAAGGAGTCATAAATATTACCGTAAAACTTTTAAAAAGTGTTTTTATGGGACTAAAAATTGAAAACTTCCTAATAGAGAAATTTTCTTAAATGAGAAATGAGGTAAGGCGATCATAGAGACCTCAGACTATAAGATATCCCGCAGAAACCCCTGAACAAGCAGTAACTGTACGATAATTTTATATGATGAACAAAAACCAAGGGCTTTTTAACAAGCTTTCCAAAAGGTAGCCGGAAGGAAAAGAGGGTTACACTGAAGTTCCTCCCGAGGGGTATTTATGTATTTATTTATAATATATTTTCATTGGTTTCAGAGAGGAAGAGAGAGAGAGAAACATCCATGATGAGAGAGAATCACGGATGGGCCGCCTCCTGCACGCCCCCTACTGGGGATCGAGCCCACAGCCCAGGCAGGGCACCTGCCCGGGAATCGAACATGTGACCTCCTGGTTCATAGGCTGATGCTCCACCACTGAGCCAGGCCGGCTGGGCTTTCTCTCCTTTTAAATGGGTAACGTGGTGAGCGTCGGTGTGTGGCGCGGGTGGCAGAGCACTGTGCACGTGGGAGAGGACCTGGTCCTCCCTCTCATACTGCTCCCTTGCCGTGCTGCCTTGGACAAACAGCATAACCTCTCTGAGCTTGTTTTCTCATGTCTGACGAGAGAGGGTGAGCGGGTCACATGTGTCTCCGATTCCTTTTCACGGTTGGGACTTAGGAGACGGGTTCCGGGGTGATTGACAGACCGCTTGCCCTGTAGGGTGTGGGGTGCAGGGGAAGGGCATGGGTCCTGGAGTTGTAGTTCTGGGAGAGCTGTGCCCACCGCAGCTTTCCTCCACCCATCCGTCTGAACGCGGGTGCCCAGAGGCCCCCGTGGGGCCTCCTGCAGGTGGAGAATCCCCGTCAGCTCATGTGCGGGGTCCAGGGCCTGGTGGTCCGGACCCCAGGTGAAGGTTTTGGTCAAACAGCCCCCAAGGGAGACAGGCCAACTTTTCTGGAATTCTTCTAGCTTGGTGTTTGTTTTTCTTTAATATATTTTTATTGATTTTAGAGAGGAAGAGAGAGTGAGATAGAGAAGCATCCATGATGAGAGAGAATCATGGATCGGCTGCCTCCTGCACGGCCCCTACTGGGGATCGAGCCCACAACCCGGGCCTATGCCCTGACCGGGAATCGAACCGGGACCTCCTGGTTCATAGGTCGATGCTCAACCCCTGAGCCGTGCTGGCCGGGCTAGCTTGCTTTGTTGTAAACTCCCAGGGGAACCTTTGCGTTCTGACACACCCTGGATGCATACGTTCCGGATATTGTCTTCCTCCCAACCGAGGCCGGGACAGATGTGGAGTGAGCGCCTGGGGGCTCGGACCCTCCGCAGGAGCGGGCCAGCTGCACGCCAGAGGCCTTGCCCGTGTCCCTAACGTCGGGCTGGGATGGGTATCTGCCCTTCCAGGGCCTTTGACCTTCAAGCACCTCGGGACGTCCCTGTCCAGCGGCCTCCTGAGTCGAGGTGTCTTACGAGTAAGCGGTTCCTCCGTGGCCCTGACGCTGTCCCTTCTCTGACACAGAGCCATCACGCTGGAGAATCAGCTGGTGATCCTGGCGGCGACCGCCGGTGACGCGGGGGCGTACTTCGTGCAGGCCGTCAACGAGAGGAACGGCGAGAACAAGACCAGCCCGCCCATCCACCTGAGCGTGGCCCGTGAGTGCCGAGCCCCGTGGTCCTCCTGAGACGGGTCTGAGGAACAGCCGCCCTCCGTGGGGCACCGGGTCTGCCGGGGTCTCCTGCCGGGGCCGTGTGGTGGTTTGACGCTGACCGAGGCCCATGGCTGCTTCCTTTGGCGTGACAGACAGGAGCTGAGAATGTACCTCGTGGTTCTAAACGCGAGGCCTTGTTTGTTTGGAGGACGTGAACATACTTGGGCTTTCGTACACTGTTCACGGGGACTCTCTCTGGCCACAGAGCTCCTTTGGCTTACAGGAGCTGAATCGGTGAATCGTATTGGAGACTAGATTAGGCACAGGTTATGTTCTTTTCCTTTACTAATAAAACCCTGGAGAAAATATTTATATGAATATAATTATGATCAAATTAGCAGTCTTTCTTAAGCATCCTCAGCTGATCATTTTTTGTACCTGATTTAACTGAATCGGGCAGAGAATACACGCAAATCACAGTTACGTGTTCAGCTTCCTTGAGCACATGTTCGTTTGAGGAAGCTGAGTTCAAATGTTTGGCCTTTGAGAGGCTCCAGAAATCCTGCTACCAGAGGGTACTGCTGGAGAAGGGGAGTGACCACCAGCGAGCACCCTGAACCAGGAGACAGGAATGGGGGGGAGGGTGCGGGGCATTGCCAGGTGTTTGCAGCGCAAGGCTGCTCAGGGTGACATGCAGGGCTAGTGCTGTTGAGGAAATGCAGTCAGGAAGGTGCCCTGGCAAATTGCAAACCACTGCAGTCATGCTGTCAAGGAGCGGATGAAATGGACCTGTCTGCCCTCACGGGTCTCGTCTTTCTCAAAAGCACCGTGAAGGGATGGCTCTCTGGAAGGGCGTTTCGCACGTGGGGCGGGATCGGTGTTTGCTTCCTGTGGTCCTGGAGGGTCACGTGGCTTCCAGGAGCGTTTCCTGAGGGGCCGCTGGCGGCAGACCCTGGGGCAGCGCCTGGGAACTACCTGAGCGGCTCCCGTGCCCGCGCGTTCCTGGCGGGGCTCCTGGTGGCCGGCCGCCGGCCGTCGGGTGGACGGATGCCTCGGAAGGACGGAGTCCGACCTCCCGGCATGGACTGAGCTCGGCCTTTTCAGTGCGCGAGCTCTGTCCCGGGCTGGGCGCAGGTCCCAGACCAGGCCGTGCCATGCACTGCGATGGAAAGGACCCTCTGTAGTAGCAACGGGGGTGATTTATCAAGGCTTTTCCAATATTGATCAGAAAGGGTGGAAATTGCATTATCACCTAGACTGTAATTACTTTAATGATTTTCAAGTTTTACCAGTATCCTGTCCAGCAAATCGGATTCGGCGCTAAATGGTAATATGCATACCAGGGTGGTAATAGATCAGATGGGTGGGATTCTGAGTCAGAACCAGGGGCGTTGGCCTCGGTCTGTGAGAATGCACCACACTCTGGTGACACGGTGCGAACATCGCGAAGTTCGGAGCCAGCCGTGCCTAGGCGCCCCGATGCCTACTCTACCGAGGCCGGCGGGCAGGTTGCCATGCTAACACAGCTCCGTGCGGTAGGTAATTGGAATATGCAAATTTTTTTCAGTAATTTCAGTTTCTACTCCAACCAAGAAGTATATTGGAAGCAGCTCATAAATATTATAATTAACTCCCTTGCATTTCATTCCCCTGTATATTTTTATCTGTTCACTGGCACCAGGTAAAATGTGTAGAAAGAGACATATCAGGAGGTTGAAGGTATGGACGAACTTATTTCACATCTTAGGAGGAAACCTACATTCTGGTCCCTCTGCTTTTTTTCCGGCTGGGTAACCTGTGAGGAGTAAGGAGGTGAGGAAACAGCCTCATGTTCATTCTTAGGAGAACTTCCTGTGGGCATACTGGAGTCAGCAATTATGCATTTCTCACGGAAAGTTCTGTTTTGAAAACCTCTGAAGTTCAGATGTCCTGATACATTTGCAGAAAACCCCAAACCATGTCTTGCTCCCTTCCCGCGAGGCGAGGGCTCTACCTGCGAGGCTGCAGGCGGGCCCTGGCCGTCAGGGTCCCCGGGGCCAGAGACACGGAGGGGGCCCCCCCCCCAGGTTTGCCACGAGCTCCGTCTCCTCGGCTGCTCACGCTGCTGGTGGGTGCGGGGCGTGCTGCAGGCTCAGACGTCCTTGCTTCCGGGGTGGGCGGGTGGGTGCGGGGCGTGCTGCAGGCTCAGACGTCCTTGCTTCCGGGGTGGGCGGCAGAGAGAAGCACCAAACAAGACGGATGGTGATTTAAAACTCGCTGGCCAGCGTCTCTGAGGAATCCGAAGATAGCACCGCGGGTTCTCATCCAACACAGATGAATTGCCCTCGGCTTCGGGAGAGGAAAGCAGGCAGCCTGGCTGTGGCGGCCTGATGGGGCTGCGCGTCCTGGAAATGAAAGGCCTGGGGGATTGTCGATAGTTAACGTAAACGCGGCCCGCGTGGCCCCGTCTGGCTTCCTGTCACAGGGACTCACCGTGCCCTGCAGGGACGGCCCGCATGGAAGTGGGGTAGCTCCCACGGCCCCACCAGGTACCGGGCACCTCGTGCGTGATGGGCTGTCCCCGAGCGACAGGAGGAAATCCTGCACGTGGCCGAGCGCCTGTGAACTGGAGCGTTCCAAGCCTCGCCCTGCTCAGCGGCTCAGTATTCTGGCTGCACTCGAAGCTGGTGGGAAGAAAGCAAAAGACAAAGAGGATTTAGATGAAAATAAAGTTTTCATTTATTTTTATTTTTTTGTATTGATTTCATAGAGAAAGGCAGAGGGGGACAGAGATAAGATCACGGAGGAGAGAGAATCATGGACCGGCTGCCTCCTGCACGTCCCCCACTGGGGATGGAGCCCCCAGCCCAGGCCTGTGCCCAGACCGGAACCCAGCCGTGACCTGCTGGTGCGTGGTCGGTGCTCAACCCCCGGGGCGCGCCGGCCAAGTATTTCAACACGTGACAGCTGGACAGGAGATGCTGACTATTTAAACCGCCAGCCAGCATTTCTGAAGAATCCCAAGATACTCCAGGCAATGGTCGTTCAGACCAGCCTGCTGCCCTGTGGGTGTGGCACAGGCCGCACTGCCCGCGCATACCCTCCGTGGGTACAGCACAGGCCGCATTGCCCGGGCATGCCCTCCGTGGGTGTGGCACAGGCCGCACTGCCCGCGCATGCCCTCCGTGGGTGCGGCACAGGCCGCATTGCCCGCGCATGCCCTCCGTGGGTGCGGCACAGGCCGCACTGCCCGCGCATGCCCTCGTTCCCACGGCCCTCCTCCATCCTAAAGATGCCTCGCACGGTGTCCCCAGGATGCCGCGTGCTGCAGCCCCATGTGCGGGGTGGGGAGGGGATCGGGGGACGCGGTCCGGGGAGAGGGCGCCCCGGTGTGCCCAGGCGTCGTCTCGCTCACTCTGTGCCTCACGCCCGCGTGGCAGGTGCCCAGAGCCGGCAGCGGGTTTGGAAATCCCTGAACACCAGCAGGGACCGCGCCCGTGTATCACGACCGACCGACCCGTGTAGACTCCAGCTCTGGCTTCAGGGACTGTGTGGGCCTCGCCTACCAAGAACCCAGTCTAGGCTGCGCCTCCCGGCAGCGAGCCTCGCGCATCAGCCTCACCTCGCACCACAGTTCTGTGCACGCCGCAGCGTGTGGTCACCGCACGGGCCAGGGGGACGACGTCACAGCACCTCCCGCATCTCGGTGCTCACAGCTGTTCATTCCTTCGTTACTCAGGTCCCGTCTCGGGGCGCGTGTAAGTTTAGGGGATGGAAATGGGGTCACTCGGTCCTCCTAATGTTTCGTTTGGGGCAAATTCTAAGGCCCCGTTTCTAGAATCTTGTGGTCCTGGTCACGCGGCTAGGACGAGCACGTGCCGGGGACCGCCTGCTGCCGGCCGCCTGCGCCCGCGGTGCCTCTGCACAGCTCACGTCTGCGGTTCCCCAGGAACGCGTCCTAGCCCGTCCTCTGCTCTGCGGGCGCCTTAGTCAGCGCTGAGTTCCCGGTGCACGCACCCACCTTCCAGGCAGAGGGCGCCCTGGCCCGTGGGGAGTTCTGAGAGCAAACAGAGGCAGGAAGGCGCCCTGTGCCCCCCGCCCCCGCTCTGAAAGGAGCGCTTGGAGATCGGCCGTGTGCACCGGTGTTGGCGTGGCCGCCTCCTGACACCCCGATCTCCATAGCAACGGCCAAGGTTAGAGTTCTTCTTGGGGCTTTAGTTCAAATCATAAGTAAAAACGCCCCCTAGCGATGCATTCCTCAAAGCTGAGAGCAGAGGCCTGAGCACACGCGCCTCGTGAGGAAACCACGGGACCGGTGGGCGGACATGGGGAGTCCAGCCCAGGTTGGCGGGACCCCTGGTCCCTGGTTTCTCCCGTGAAAGGGGAGCAGCGTCTGTCCTGAAGCCGGTCAGTGTGTGTCTGCGTGAGGGGAGCCAAGGACAGCTGGCCTGGGGGGAGGGAGGGCACCCACCGGGCCCCTCCCCTTGGACAGGAAGCTCTGGGACCCCCCGCACCCAGACCTCAGACCTCGGCTGTGGAACAGGGAGCGCTTCCGCCCGATGCCAGGCCCAGGCCCGGCGGGCAGCGGGCCGGCGGTGCAGAGGCGCGTGCCGTGCAGGCTCCCTCGCCGTGCAGCCGCTGAGGGGTGGCGAGGAGGCCCCCCTGAGCGCAGGCTGCACAGCACTCGCTGTGGGCGTCACGCCAAGCTGCCATGGGAGACCACCAGCGGTGTGTGACCGTCACTAACGCGTCCGACACGTGCAGGCCATTCTGCGGGAGGCGGGCGGCCTGCGGGTTCGCCAGACTGACCTGCAGGCCCCGCCCCGCCTGCCGGGTGCTGCCGTTGCCCTCCCGCGGCCGGTTTTGAACGGAGCAGGCCAGGCCGGGGACCAGGGCAGCCGGGGAGTCACTCCCAGGCAGAGCTGCCCTCGATTCCGTGCAGGAGCCACGAGTGCCTTACTTCTCGGCCACGTGTGATCGTGTAGGGGCACGGATTAGCGTTGGGTGGCCAGCTGCCTAGTCCGTCCTCAGTGCCCTCCACGCAGCGTCACTGTACTGACCTCTCCAGACCACGCCTGCCCCGCCCCGTTAGACACCCCAATCTAAACGTGACACCGAAAACACGGCGTCTTTCGACTGTGGCAAGCGAGGCCTGGGACTAGACGGAGGCCAGTGACTGTTACCTGGGCCTTGGGGGTCTGATTTCCTGACCTTGGCCAGCGGCCGCTCCCGACGTCAGTTAACCGAGAACGGGAGTCCTTCCAGTGTGGCTGCCGTATGCAAACATCACATTTCAGTTTCTATTGGGAGCGACTCAGCATTGTCACCACCACGCAGGAAGGATCTCCCCAGCGTGGAATGCTCCATGTGCCTCTCCTCCAAGGGTTTGTCGCTTCCTGTCGCTGTAATGGATGCGCAGAGAGGCTGTTCCGGGCACAGAGAGGCCGTTCGGGACACAGAGAGGCCGTTTGGGGTGCAGAGAGGCCGTTGGGGCGCAGAGAGGCCGTTTGGGGCGCAGAGAGGCTGTTCCCGGGCACAGAGAGGCCGTTCGGGACACAGAGAGGCCGTTTGGGGTGCAGAGAGGCCGTTGGGGCGCAGAGAGGCCGTTGGGGCGCAGAGAGGCCGTTGGGGCGCAGAGAGGCCGTTTGGGGCGCAGAGAGGCCGTTCGGGGCGCAGAGAGGCCGTTGGGGCGCAGAGAGGCCGTTCGGGGCGCAGAGAGGCCGTTGGGGCGCAGAGAGGCCGTTCGGGGCGCAGAGAGGCCGTTTGGGGCGCAGAGAGGCCGTTCCGGGCGCAGAGAGGCCGTTGGGGCGCAGAGAGGCCGTTCGGGGTGCAGAGAGGCCATTTGGGGCGCAGAGAGGCCGTTCGGGGCGCAGAGAGGCGTTTGGGGTGCAGAGAGGCCGTTGGGGCGCAGACGGCCCTGCCATCACGATGTGAGCTCTGCATCCAGCGTGCCGCAGCCTCCTGGCCTGGGCCGAGCGGAGGCCGCAGCACCAGCTGTTCGCGGCCATGTTACATTGTAAACCAGCACGCTAAACAGAGGACACCTTCACCAATCAATTCGGGAGCCGAACTTTGGAGCCTTTATTACGCTGGCGGTCTCAGAGGAGTTGTCTCTCAAAGCCTGAACAAAGCAACAGAGAGGAAGTTTTCCCTTTATACCCTCCCGGTTTCTTTGTCTCCCAGACATGGGAGACGTCCGGACCCTTCGCGGGCTTTACACAGAGCCCTATGTGCTGGGAAGGGGGCCGTGAGACCACATTTCAAGGCCTGGCGCCAGCCCTGAGAACCCCGCCTGGGGGCCGTGCACCATCCACGGTTACGGCCTCTCTAAAATGGAAGCGGCACTCAGGTAAACAGGCCTTGCAGGACCAGACAATTGAGGGGACCAGTGACTGGACTATAGGCTGATAGGAATGTACATTGGGTTATTTGCACAGATGCAGATTGCCAGGCCTCCCCCCAAAATGTCTTATCTCCCCATTATTCGAGCAAGCGTGCTGACAGAAGTGAGACATAGCAGGGTTACTTGTCTGGTCTAGTTACTTCCTGGGATTCACAGAATAAAGGACCAGCTGTATGTACAGGGAAATTTCAAACAGCCGTTTTCCCAGCAGAGAGGTTATGGGGGCAAGACCAAGAGCCTGTGCTTCCGTCACCATCATTTTCTTAGAGAAACAGCCTTTACCCGGTCACTGAGCCACCGGCGGCTTAGGGGCCGTTCTCTGCCGTTCGCCGTTCAGGTGCTTTCCGGGGTAACCCATTCCCCACCCCCTCTTCCCCGTGTTCTCCTTCCTTTTACCGACGGATCCCTGTTCTGGGGCTGCCACTTGCATTGCAAAATGCTCCTCTGGTGGCCGCTTCTGCGCAGGAGGCCGGCCACGCCCTCGGTGCCCTCCATCGCGTGACGGTCTGTGCCTGTCCCTGAGACGATGCCGGGCTCTGGTGGCAGCACCGCGGGCAGGCACGCGGAGGCCTTCCCAGCGGGCGAGGCTACTAAGGAGCCGGCGGAAGGTCAGTCACGACCGTGTCCGTTACGCGAAAGGCCCCCAGCTCCTCTGAGGCCACGGCGGGATCCAGAGCGAGGCGCCCCCCCCCGCCCCCCACTGTGTGAGAAGCACGTGGGGCTGAGAGGTGGATGGAATTCACATCAGAGAGCAGGAGCCCAGCCCGATGGCGCTGCCGAGGGACACTCCTGCGCGTCCTGGTCAGCGGCTCCTCGCCGTCCCCTCGTGGGTCCTGCGATCCGGGCGGTGACTCCGCCTGCACCTCTCACCCCGCGCCAGCTTCGGGGACGTCCCCCGGCAGAGTCGGCTCCGACCCCGAGCCCCGTGCGGCCCTGAGCTCGGCAGCGCCGGTCATCGCGGGCGTGAGAAACCGCTGCGGCGGTCGCTGCTTGCCGCTTGCCCGGGTTCAGCTGGTGCGGCTTTCTCGGGCGGGGTTCCCCAGAGTCTGCCCGTACAGGTTTACGGAACCCTGGGGCTGGGGGCTGGGCACCCTCTGGGCCGTGGCTGTCGGCCTGCGTGACGGTGCGTGGGGTCTGAGGGCCGTCCTGCGTGGGTTTCCTGGGAGCAGGACGCACGGAGACCCAGGAGCACAGGAGCTCAGGGGGAACGCTGTCTCTTTGTTGTTGATTCTCGCCCGAGGATATTTTCCCGTTGACTTTCAGAGAGAGTAGAAGGTGGGGGGGGGGAGCAGGGAGAGAGACACATCGACTGGTCGCCTCCTGCATGCACCCCAACCAGGGCCAGGGATGGAGCCTGCAGCCAAGATACATATCCTTGACCAGAATTGAACCCGGGACCCCTCAGTCCATGGGCAGACGCTCTATCCACTGAGCCACACCAGCCAGGGCTCGAGTGAAACTCAGGCAAGAACAAGAGTGTGCCATGGTCCCCTGTGGACATAGGAGTAGGAGCTGGAACTGGGGGAGAGCTAGGCGGTGCCGGCTCCCCATCGGGCTGGCCCACGGCACCTGTCACCTGTGTGCTGGTTGGGCCTGTCATGGACTTGCTGCGGGTGGTCCATCCCGGATGAAGCCCCGCGCTGGGCGGTGCCCTCACCAACACGGCGCTGCTCACGCCACCGTCCCGCAGCAACAGGTCTGTGGATTGAGACAGGCCCCAAGGCTCTGCCTCCGGGGACAGTTTCCGCCTCGCTCTCCTGTGCTCTGCCCCCCCGGCCCCCGACGCTTCCCTTCGGCCCAGCTAGCCAGAGGGCTCACCGGGGAGACCACACGCGGAGACCACCTGCTCGCCGGGCCTCTCAGCACTGAAGCGCTTCCCCGTGCCCTTAGCATCTGCGAGAGAATGCCTCCTGAATGAAGAAAACGGTCTCAAAAAATGGCGCACCATGTTACCGTCAGAAAGACCTACCCGCTGCGCAGGCAGGCCCGGGCCGCTCGTGTGCCGTGCACTTAGAGCCTTAAGAAGTGACAGCAGGTGTGTTCTCCATGGACACAAGGCGGGCTCTAATTTCTTGCCCCCTGTGCCAGCGTGAAGGTCAGCGGGCTGTGTTCCCCTGTAACCTGAACCCACGGGGCCGATACCAGCCACTGTCCCGCTGGTTCTGCTCCCATCGGCCGGTGTCCTGCCCCGTTGGCCACAGACTACCTCGACTATCGCCCCAGCCGGGGAGAACGCTGAGTAAACTTCCCATCCCTGCCCTCTGGCCCCCCCACACCCCTGGGCACATCCCCGCACGGGTCTATATGGTGGCCTGAGAGTCCGTCTGTCTCGCTCTCATCCCGTGGTGGGCCGGTTATCTCATTAAGCAATGCCCTTCCAAGAAAAGTTCACTTTTATGTTCAATATTTGCAGCAACGTATGTTGGTTTGATTATTAATTATAAGAATAACTAGAGGCCCAGTGCATGAAAATTCATGCACTGGAGGGGGGGTCCCCTCAGCCCGGCCTGCCCCCTCTCACAGTCCGGGAGCCCTCAAGGGCGGGAGACGACCCGGTGATCAGGGGAAGGCAACGCCCCATCACACCTCCGCTGCTGCCACTGCCGGCAGCGCAAGCCTTGGCCGGCCCTGGTTACCTGAGCCTTGGGCGGCTCTGGGTGCCTAGGGGGCTAAGGGGTCTGGGAGACTCCGGAGGCTGGAGTGCAGAGCAGCCGGGCCTGCCTGGGGGCTGGCCCGGCCTTGCCGCATGCCTTCCACCCTGGCGGGGCTGAGGGGACCACCATCTTTGAGGGTGGGGCAATCAATTAGCATATTCCCTCCTTATTGAATGTGGGCACCGCCATCTTTGAGGGAGTGACGGTCAATTAGCATATCCCCTCCTTATTGGCTGTGGGTGCCACCATCTTTGTGATGGTGTGAGGGTCAATTAGGATATTCCCTCTTTATTAGATATAATAATGTAGACCCAACCCAGAATTTTTTTAACATTTAGAGTTTTAGGATCACAGGAATTTGAAAAAAAATAATGAACTACCTGTCTTTTCTCATAGAGAGAAGTAGTTAACAGTGATGAAAGACTTTTGAGGATAATGTATGTTGCAGTAAATAAAATTCTGCACGTGGGTTGCAGGAGGAAAAGGAATAAAGTCAAATATCCAGGAATTACAAAGGAGATTTATATGGGAATGACAGTGGGTAGCAAATGGTACCTAAGTCCCTTTGGATGCATTTAAAAGAGCGATCTAAAGTTTTATTTAAAATACACTAGAAATTAAAAGTAAGTATTGAAATGCAGGCTTAAAACCTAGGAGGGGTATATAGTTTTCAGAATTGTTTTATGGGCAACAAGAGACAAAAATACATAAAGACCATGTGCGTGAGCGGGGAAATGCAGTAGGACAGGGAGGGAGGGGCAGGGAGAGGAGACCCCTCCCCCGCCCTGCCGGGCGCTGGGATGGGCACAGGGAGGTCGGGCCCACCAAGGGCAAATCCCGCACAGTTTGAAAAAGGCTGGGCCAGCATGTGTAAGGAGAGTCTTAGGAGAAGTGACAGAGTAGAATACAGGGAACGTGGGACGCTGTTTCTTTGCCAGGCGCCACGAAAATCACCCGCCGCCCAGGACGTGTCAAAGGCACAGGTGACTGTCATGCGTAGACACAGCTCAGTTACAGCGTGGTCCCGGCTCCGGCGACGTCACTGCGGGAGCTCTTCAGGGAGCCGGCTTTGGGCTCCTCTCCGCCTCGGCGGGCGATTCTCAGCACAGGACGGGGAGGGACGCGGGGTCTCGGGCTCCTGGGTGACTGGCTCCCGGGGGGGTTCAGGGACCACAGCGACAGCATCACCTGGACCCACCACAGACTCTCTGGGCGTGGGGCCCAGGAATCGGCTGTGGCAAGTCGGGGTGACTGGTGCTCATCACACTGAGCAGGGGGTGCTCCGCAGAGACTCCGCAGGGGCTCGGCCAGCCCTGGGCTCCTGGGCCTCAGGGACACGCTGGACGTTTAGCACCCGCCGCCGCGACTTTCCTCACGAGCCTCCTGTCCGCAGGCCCGGGCTCCCCTTCTGCCATGGCCCTCGTGCCCGCCGGGTTCTGCAGGCCTGGCGGGCAGCACCTCGCTTCCTCTCGGCCATTCCCGGGCAGTCCAGAGGCTGTCCGTTTGCGGGGAGGGTCGGGTCAGGAGTGGGCGTCCAGTCGATCCGGGTACGCCCTCCCCAGCAGCTCCATCTTGGGCCCAGCAGCCCTGGCGGTGCCCGAGGACCTGGCAGAGGAGACTTCAGGTCGGTGCCACCCTGTGGGAGGTCGGGGCCTGCCCCCAGACCGTGCCCTCTGCCCTCTGCCGCGGGGAGTGGCCCATCATTTGAGAAGGACACCTCTTGCTATCCCGAGCGCCCAGGCCCCAGGCCCCCCGCGGGCCAGGGACGGTGACCGACCAGGCCACGAGGGCGGTCGGGTGGCCATGGCACATGGAGGCCAAGCCAGACAGACAGAGGCAGGAGAAAGTTACAGGAAAGGCCCGCGCACCCTCCTCTGCTCCGACCCCCTCCTGCCTCTCTGGGCACAGCCTCGGGGGCGGGGAGGGGGGCGGGGCCTGTCCCTGCGACTGACAGGAGTGGAGCCGGGCAGCTCCCCCCCCCCCACAGCAGAACTCTGCCCCTCGCTCCTGTCGCTCCCTGCTCCGCCGGCTTCTGGGACCGCAGACGGGACATGATTTATTAACTTTGTCTCTGGCTGTTTTTTAAAAAGAGCTTTCATTGTGGAGAAGAAATGGTGGAAATCCTCTCACCTGCAAAATAGGCCTGGGCTCTTTCTTCTCCGAATTAACTAAAGTCAATCTGTTTCCAGGCGGCGGTATCCCCTCATTAGTTTTAATTCACTGTGCGCGTCTGCTTTTTATTCATGGTGCTTTTGATGAAAATTAATTAGTTTCTTTTCGCGCTGGGACGGTGTTATCGCGGGCACTCAGACATGGCTCCACAAAGGCCTCCTTCCGGGCCAGCGCGGCCCCGAGCCCGGCGCCTCGGAGAGACCCTGCCCCCTGCATGAAGCCGGGCGGGGGGCTGGGCCTCAGTTTCCCCTTTGTGAAAGGAGGGGCGTGAACCAGGTCTTATGAGCCCGACAACACTAAGCAGGCTTTCGGAGAATAGATACATGAAGGATGTATACAAGGGTTCACGTACATATTGTGCTGATTAAACACTTCCTTAGCCCTGTAGAGACACTAATCAAATTCTCACTGTACAGGCCGAGGGAGAGGGGCCCGGCTCACAGGGATGGGGGGAGAGGGAAGGAGGTAGTGGACTCAGGCCCCAGGTCCACCCCAGACTCATTCCTGAGACCCAGGGTACCCCAGGTGTGCTAGCCTGGGGGGGCCCTGGGGTCTGCTAGTCTGGGGGGGGCCCTGGGGTCTGCTACTCTGGGGGGCCCTGGGGTCTGCTAGTCTGGGGGGGGCCTGGGGTCTGCTAGCCTCAGGGGGGCCCTGGGGTCTGGCAGCCTGGGGGGGCCCTGGGGTCTGCTAGCCTGGGGGCCCCTGGGTCTGGCAGCCTGGGGGTGCCCTGGGTCTGGCAGCCGGGCTCCCAGGACACGAGCTGGGAGTCACACCTTTGTTGCTCTTCCCCCGGGTGCCCAGCTTCCTGCCATTGGACGCCTGTAGCAGCAGAGCAGGTGCTGGACTGAAGAACACCCAGTGCCTTAGGTTACAGCTTCAGCGTGAAGAGCTAGAGAGGGCCCACTGTTAACCTGGTCAGAGCCCGCCGGCGTGATGCCACAGCAGCTGCCGGCCAGGCCCACGGGCGAGCTGTTTGCCGAGGCCTGAGAGGCGGTCAGGCCTGCGCCTGCCACGCCCCGATGCGATTAAACAAGACACACGCTTTCAGGAAACGCGCGCTCCTGCGTGGAAAGCCCATCACGGCAGAACCTCCCGAGTTCACTCACCGTTTATCACTGAGCAGATACGTCCGTGTTAAGAAACGGGCTCTTCACCCACCACTGGGTGGCCGGAGCCTTTCTCAGAGTGGCTGGTGGCACCAGGTGCAGAGAACACCGCCGGGGTTAAGTCTGGCGTGGAGGCGCGGGCCGCTCTCCTTGCGGCATCAGAGAGGGCAGCCCCGGAGCCGGTGGGACAGGAGCCATGACCAGAAAGTGCTCAGGACGGGCACAGCGAGGACCCGGGGTGGGGTGGGAGGGAGGCCGGGGGAGCCTGCTCGGGTGGGAGGTGCCGGGAGGGTGCACACACATGCAGAAACGGCGCCGTCCTCGTGGGTACCAGTGCGCTCCGGTCTCTGGCTCTCTGCCTGGAGCCTCCAGGTGGGCCCATGGGCCTCAGAGCGCTGCTCCCCGTCCCACCCGCCGCTGTCCCGATGTCCCTGCGTCCTCGCTCTTAACACCGACGCCACCAGGTCCCACTTCCTGCCCAGACCTGCTGCTCTCTCCCTGTCACCGGTGTCGCCTCAGATGAGAAATCAGAAGGAATGGGAATGGGCCCCTAGTTCTGTAAGGTCCCAGGCTCTGTCTGCTCTGTGGGGATCTTGTCTAGATTTACTGGGGCCCGTGACGCGCGAGCCCACATACTAGGCAGGCAGAGCCTGCGAGTCCGTGGTGGAGCCAGATTTGAACCTGGGGCGTGCGGCCACCGCCAGCCTTGCGCCCGCACAGGCCTCCCCCTCCGCACTGCCCCTCCCCGCCCCGCAGGCCGGCCACCGCACGGGCCAGGCCTCCTGCGAGGCGCCGCGCCTCCTCCTGCGGAAAACGCGTGGCCCCCTCCTTGCACGGAGAGAAAGAGTGAAGCCTCCTCCTCCGTGTGAACAGGTGCAGGTCAGTTATTGTAAACAGTGGCATTTAAAGCGGAACGCTGCACCTTCATCTGAAAGGGCCCCGGGGCGCCCGCATACCCGAGGGGGTGCCCTCATCATCTGGTTAAAAGTATGAGGACCTCATGTCCCGGACAGCTGGGGAGCAGGACCCCCAACACACGCAGAACTGTATCCCGATGGGGTTTTCTCTCAGCGTTTCCACTAATCCTCCTGACTTACTTTCCTGCAGCATCCATACCTGTAGCCATCCCTACAGATGCACATAAGTGTACACACACGTGCACACGCATGCACATTTATAAAAGGCATTTGAAATGTGTTATGTCCAGTAAACACAGACTCTGTTAAAAATAACTCTATATTATTGCATGACGCCTTTCAGGACACGGTCGGTCAGCGCACCGTAAGTATGTTACACGTTCCATAAATGACTGTGAGACATGTGAACGTTTCATTGGAAACGCCTCCCCGAGTGAGACGGGTCACTTCCGTCTGGTCCCGATGAAGGAGCTAGGCCGTCTCTCCACCTGGTCCCGAAGGCTCGTGTTCACCGGGTCGGCCCTCAGGATTCGGCTCGGGGAGGCCTGCCCCTCACTTCTGAAGGAGGAGAGGGCAGGGGAGGAAGGGACGTGGGGGACCCTGGAGGTCAGGGGCGTCTTAGGGAGTATGGAAGGTGAGGATCCAGAAACGGGTTCCCTTCCAACCGTCCAGGCTCGGAGCGCCGCTGAGGCCGCCTCCCGCGGTGGCGCAGGTGCGCTGGGCGAGGCCCCCGGGTCCGCTGAGGGGCCACCTGCGTCCCTGGCCCACCACCTCCACCCCGACTGTCAGCGATGACTGCGTTCTCCCCTGAGGCGGGACGCTGCTCCCTCAGAGCTCAGCACCGTCACCCGCGGCCGTCCTCGGGCCGCCCACACGGGCCAGGCCGCTCAGGCTCCGTCTCTCCTGCCGCTTCCCGGCAGCCTTTCCTTGATGCACCTTCCTCCCCCCTCCCCCCCCGCTCCGTGGGCACAGACCCTGCGCCCGGGTCGCCCTCACCGCCCGTCTCCAAGGTGGCGCCCATGCCCCCATTCCCGAAGGCACGTCCCGGGCTCCCCCGTGCCGGCCCGTGCTCAGCACACAGCGGTCCGCGCCCGCCCGCCCGCCGGCCCAGGTCTGAGCTCCTGCCAGGCAGCCCCTCCCTCTGACCTTGGCTCCGTAGGTCAGGCACGGCGCCCAGCGCAGAGCTGGGAATGGAATCGATCGTCTCAGAGGCCAAGAAATTAAACTTCCTGCGTATTTGTAGGAAAATTGGCTTATTAGCCCATGAAAGACCATTTTGAGGAAATTTATTTAAACAGTTTGATGTTCTATGCAATTGATTAAAAGGGTAATTTGGGACTTCAGAGAATACCGCACGAGGAGATTCCGAATTTGGAAGGTCTTTTGAACCTTACACCGACGAGTGAATTTCAATTTGGAGCAGGATGCGGACGCCCCTCTGATGGATGCTTCTGACAGCGAGCGTCTGGTGATGGATGGGATGGCGGTGACGGCGGCCATTACCTAAATTACCGCCCCCGCCGGGCCGCGCCTCGTTTGTCTCCCTTCTTGTTGTACCCATCTCTGTAACTTTCCAAAGCCATCGGTGGTCTTTTCCAGACGCTGCCCCAGAGCCACAGGGCGACGCACCACAGGAAAGCCGCAGAGCCTTGTTCCGGGGCCGCGCTGGGCCCCGAGGACAGGGCAGCTCTCCGGAGAGCTCCGAGGCTCAGAGGAAGCTGTCCTTGCCCCAGGGCGGCAGGGGCCGAGGCCGAGTGGGGAGAATTCGGAGGGCATACCCCACGCCCCTGGTCTGCCACCACAGAAGCCAGGGGTGAGGCGGACCAGCGCCACCCCGGGGACGGGCCACCGCCTTGAGTCTGGCCGCACCGCTGGCGAGACGCGTGGCCGTGGGAGCTGCCGCTTCCCCTCGGTCCCCAGGCCCGGTCACGCCTGCCTCACAGGAGCCTGTCCTCTGTCAGATCAGTACAAGGCCGGTGTGCGCCCCAGCGCCCAATGCAGGCAGGGGCGTCCGCGTTAATTACTGTTGTCTTGTTGCGTTATTAGTTATTGAGTACAGTGACACTTATTGTCTTAATCAATTCATTATGCTATTGGTTTATTAGTGGTAAAGATAAGACACTTTTCCCCGGCCGGAGTGGCTCAGTGGTGGAGCACCGACCTAGGAACCAGGAGGTCAGGGTTCGATTCCCGGTCAGGGCACATGCCAGGGTTGTGGGCCGGATCCCCAGTGTGGGGCGTGCAGGAGGCCGCCGATCAACGATCCTCTCTCATCACTGATGTTTCTCTCTCTCTCTCTCCCCCTCCTCCTTCCTCTCTGAAATTAGTAAAAAACGTATTTTAAGAAGAAAAAGAAATATAAAGCTTTTCACAAAGTTTCTAAAAATTCAGTTCTTGATCAGACCTGACGAACCAACTGAAAAAAAACCCATGTGGGCATTATCAGTAACTCAGAGTCATACAGTACATGCTGGAGACTTCACTTGTTAGGGTGAAAATTATCATTTTATTAAAACGCATTTAGAGCTTGTTAAAGGCAGGCGGCCGCGCTGTCTACCAGGAATAATGAGCTTTGGGGAGACAATGCCTCTCCTGAAGATAGGAGATCGTCTTTTTTATTAATGGAATAATTTAGCGATATTACCATTTTAATGAAGGAATTATTCTATTTTCATATTTATTAAGAAACTGATATTTAATTTCTACTTCATGTTCATAATGTTATAAGTGCTTAACATATTTTAAATCTCAATTAAAACTAAGGAACGCGCACATGTCCATAAAGCTGGCAGTGCCGTGTGGGTCTTTGTGTTCTGTGTCACCAGTGCTCCCTGGAATGGAGCCACATTTTTAAAATACTGATCCCCAGGGGATCGTGATTTAGACAAGTAACGTCTGGGACGTGAGGACTTGCGATCATACAGGTGTTGTGAGGATGTGTACTTTTTCAAAATATATTTTATTGATGTCAGAGAGGAAGGGAGAGGGAGAGAGAGAGAGAAACATCCACGATGAGAGAGAACCGTGGATCGGCTGCCTCCTGCACGCCCCGCACTGGGGATCAAGCCCGCAGCCCGGGCCTGTGCCCTGACCGGGAATCGAACCCTGACCTCCTGGTTCCTAGGTCGACGCTCAACCACTGAGCCACGCCGGCCGGGCAAGGAGGTGTGATTTTCAGAAGAGCCCCATCCACGAGGTGAGTTTCGCGGCCGGCGGGCAGCATGGTGCGTGAGTTACGGGGGCCGGGCTCACGCCATCGCCAGGCTGGCTCCCTCCTAGGCAGCCACCGTGAGCGAGAAACGGGCTCTGGAGAAGGACGGGTGTGGACCCAAAGGGCTGAACAGCTCGGACACCCCTGGAGGGAGAGAAAGGAGACCTCGGTGCGCGGTGAAGGAGCGGGAAACCAGAGGCCCTGGCGTGGTTGGACAATACGAGGAATGTGTTCCTGGTAAGCACCCGTGTTTGCCGTGCGTTGGCCACTCCTCGCCGCTGCCGCTGCGCCGAGACGCGTGTGGCCGACGCTGTCGGTCCGGCGGGCGGAGGGAGGCGCTGGCTGGGTCCCGGGCTCTCTCCGCAGAGCACTCTGCGGACCGCCACACGGGAGGACGTCCCCGCGCCGGTGCCAGTGCCTCGCGGCCATGCGCTGTGTGCGGGTGGCTCTGCCCTGTGTTTTCTGGGGAGGATGCACGTCCGCGTGACGTTTGGTTCCGGAGGTTCTGACTGATGTGCTGTAGGAGCCGGGACAACGGGCCAGCCCGGCTGTCAGGTGGGGCCTGAGGGACGGCGCGGCGGAGCCGCGGTCCAGGCTGTGGCTGACGCCGTCACGCTCCGCGCTGCGTGCTGTCTGTCCGGGAAAAGGTGGGAAGGGTCCGTGCGTTTAACACGTTTCTCCCCTGGAGTGGACGCTTAAGATACCCCGGAAGGGAAGGAGAACCAGTATCTCTGGTCTTCAAAGCCGTGGGCTTGGTCATGGCGGTCGCGGCCCGGAGTCTGCGGGCACCAGCCCTGGGGGGCCGGCTGGCGCGCTGGCCGGTCCTGCTGCGTCCCCATGGCTTCACCCCGCCCCCCTTCCCCGCGGCTGGAAGGGGACCCTCGCAGCCGTTTGGCATTTGCCTGCTCCTCGCTGCGCTGTCCGGAGAGCGGGAGAGTCACCCGCGAGCACTCCCTCCCCGCGTGTTAGGTTGGCATGGCGCCTGCGCCCGGCTCCGGCGGGCCTTCGGGCTGGGCCAGCACCGGCGGTCAACCGCGGCGCCGGGACGCGCTCACGCGCGCCATACTCCTCGTCAGTTCCACGCTGATCTGAACGTACCGGTAAACAAAACTGGGAGCGCCTTCGAGATGCCGGTGCAGGGAAGGCCTTGTGAAGAAACAAAAATTGAAAACCTCTGTGAGCCGAAGGGTTCTGTAAACCGGGTCAGAGACGGCCCGGAGGAGAGTCACTGCAGCTCGGTCACGCACCAAGCCGCTCCTGGAGGTCATCGCGTGGGAAACGGGCGCCTCGGGGAGGAGTGCGGGCCTCGCACGGCGGGCGGGGCAAGGAGCATGCAGGCGTACTGCCGGTCACACGAAACTCGGGCACGCGCACCCTCCATCTAGGACATCCATGTTCACGCGAAGTACGCATCTCCACCCTACAGGGCGCCGGACGGCTGGGGAGTCTGGTAGCACCCGGCGCTGACGGGGCGTCCAGAGAGACCCGCTGGCGGGTGTGTAGGTGAACGCAGGCGTCGGGGGCAGCCAGGTGACGTCTGTGAGGCGGATTCCCGCTCTCGCACCCTGCGCCCAGGGCTCTGAGGAGGAGCTGCCCGGGGTCAGGGTCGAGCCCGCCCGGAGGAGGGGTTTGTGCCGGGCCACGGGAAACGGCCCTGTCCTTGCTGAGCGGTGGCCGGCACGTGTCCCCGTGCAGGAGGACCAGCGTCCTTCCCACCGGCCTGCAAGCCATGGCTTCGGCTGTGTGGACACCGCCACTCCCCGTCTCCCCCGCGGCCTGCGTACGGCCCAGCGCCTCCGCGTGCGCTGGCGGGAGGGCGGTGAAGCGGGCGCTCGGCGTTCCAGGTGCTTGTGTGCCTCACACCAGGCGGTTTTAGTCAAAGCCCCGCTGCTTGGTGCCCGGAGAAGAAATGGATTCCTTCATCTGAACGCAACGGGGAGGGCGCGAGGCTCCTCTCCCCGCTGGAGACGGGAATGCCTGCTAACTGTGCTCATTCGGAGCCGCGCCCGGGGACTCGGGGCGGACGCTTCTTTATACGACGCCTCTGCGGGCCTGATGACCACAGAGATGGACTCGGAGGACATTCCGGATCAATTAAGGCTTTAATCAGCACGGCGGCACGCTCCTCGGGCCCGTGGACTCATTTGGCCGCCTCCCACCGGTGCAAAGCTCGGCCGGAAAAAGAACAAGTATGGGCGGTCGTTATCCGACCTGATTACTGGGTTAGGGAGCTTGTTGGCCAGTCCCGTGCGGGGCTGTCCTCTGGGGAACACAGTCCCGGTGCGGCTGGCACGGGGCCCTCCCCAGCCACACGGCTGCCTTGCGAAGGCGACGGGCGAGGCTGACCGGCGTCCGGAGACCCGTGTCCGGCCTGACGCGGCAGCTCAAGCCCAGGCTCCTGGCTCTTCTTCCGAGTCAGCGGTTTGAGAGCGAGCGAGTCTCCGGCTCCTCGCGGATGGCCGCGGGAGGTCCCCGCACACACGTCTCTCCACCCGCAGCCCCTGCGCTCTGAGGGCGCTTCAGAAACGGGCTCCCTGTGGGCCAGCTCTGGGCCTGGCTGCGGAGAAGCAGGGGGGCGGGCAGCCCGAGCCCCCAGGCTGCCAGGGCAGCGGGAGGGCGCTGTGCCAGGTCCCGCCGCCACCCGCCTGCAGCCTGCGCTGTGACGTGGTGACCGTACGTATCTTTTTGGAACACAACGACTTTTTAATATATTTTTATTGATTGCAGAGAGGAGCAGAGAGAGGCTCGGGCGGCTACGGGGTTGTGGTGGGAGACACTGAGCGCGGGGGACTCACCTCTGGGGCGACACATACACACACTCACCCGTTCCTGACCCATCCCGGGGATGGCGGGCCCCGGCCCCGCCCAGAAGCAGCCGGCCCGGGACAGAGGCTGAGCTGTGCTGTGTGGTGGCCAGGGCGAGGGGGGTGGGGACCGGCGGGAGGACCTCGTCCCCACGGAGGAGGTGGCCTGTGGCCCCACTGGGCGTGGGAGCTGGCTGCCCGGAGAGCCAGTGACCGCAGGTCCACAGCTCACGGCTCGGGCCCAGCGTCGTGGCGTGGCCGCGGGTCCCTGGGGGGACTCGGGAGAGGGACGCGGCCTGGCCTCCTTCCCGTCCTTCTGCCAATGCCCGCGGACGGGCTGGACGCCGGGGCGCGGCCGGTGGCCGGTGTGGGTGTCGGTCTCTCCCGGGCCTGATGGAAAGGCTCCTGTCCAAGTGACGACGGAGGGACCGAGGGGCATGGGAACGCGTGTCGGGGACGTGTCTCCTGTCGTGTTCTGACTCGGGCGTTGGCCTCGGCCGGCCTGAGGGAGGAGCTCGGACGCGCTGAGCTCCTTCGGCGCCGGCGCAGGGAACGGCCTCTCCATGAACTTGCCCACGCAGTGAAGGAATCTGAATGTGAAGATTTGCCCTCGGGGTGTCTAAAAACGCAGCTCCTCTCTGACTAGGACATGTTTTTAGGACGCTGCCTTTGGCTCTCCGGGCTGTGGTCCAGCGCTGAGAGAGTGGGGTTCACGGCGGCTTTTCTGTAGGAGAGCAGCGCGCTCCAGCTCAGCCCGCGCCGGTGGCTCTGCGTGGCTCCGCGCGTGGCGCGCTCCTTTCCCTGCGGGGCAGAGATGTCCTGGCGGCCCATCCCTTCTCACACCTCCCAGCGACGGTCAGGGCTCACGGGTCACACAGACCCTCTCGCAGGCCCAGGCGTGGCCGGGGAGCCACCCGGGCCGGAATGCCAGCAGGATGCTAATCCTGCGCCGTGTGTCGCCATGGTGACGGATTGCCCAGCACTGATGAGTGAGTCCGCCTTACAGATTGAAAGGAAATGTAATCGAATCTCCTGCCATTACCCACCAGCCACATTGTCATTTACTGCGTATTAATGAACAACAAACAAACCCGTCACCAGTCATTGATTCCGAGAGACGCGCTGCTCTGTCAATTCCGGTGGCTGGCGGGATCCGAGCGCGGGTTTGCCGCGGGCAGCGCCGTGACGCCCGCAGACCCGCCACGTGGTGAGACCGGCGTGTGCCGGCAGCTGGCCTCCGAGGGAAGGAGCGGGAAGCGGCCGCCGCCCCTGAGCTGGCTCACGGCCGAGACGGCTGCTCCCAATGCGCTGCTCAAACTGCAGACGTGACCTGCATGGCGTTCCGTAAGGCGAAGCCCGGGGACGTCCCCCGCGGGCAGTGTGAGCCGCCGCGGCCAGACCCTGGCCCTCCACCGGGCCCTGCGCCCGGGCTCCGCGCTGTACCCGGTCGGGGTAAGCTCCAGACGCGCGGCCTCGTTTCCGGCGTCAGCTCCGCCCTTCTGGGCTGCTTCTCCGGAGACGAGGGCACACAGGTCCCGTGAGCCACAGCCTGCGGCTCCTGCTCCCTAACAGAAGCCCAGCGCAGCCCTGGCCGGCGCGGCGCAGTGGGGAGAGCGTCGGCCTGTGGACTGAAAGGTCCCAGGTTTCATTCCGGTCAAGGGCACGCAGATTGGTGGCAGGCTCTACCCCAGGCCCCGGTCAGGGCTCATGCGGGGGGAGGCAACCAGTCGACGTGTCTCTCTCACCTCGATGTTTCTCTCTCTGTCTCTCCCCCTCGCCTCCACTCTAAGAACCAATGGGAAATATCCTCGGGGCGGTGGGGGATGGTTAGCAACAACAAAACGTCAGGTGCGAGCGTCCTGGTGACCTGCGCCCGCAGGCGTGTGCCCCGCACCCAGAGGCGTGTGTCCCGCACCCACAGGCGTGAGGCCGGGAGCTGCTGTTTGCAGAGAGGCGTTTCCTTCGCCCCCACTTCCCACCGCGGTGCGAGGAGCGGCTACGTCTGGTTCTCTCTCTGCGGTGTTTCCCCCGAGTCCCGAGCTGCACAGCGGCCGTGCAGCATCGCGGTTCCGTGAGAAGCGGAGGCTCCTCTGTCCCCGGCTGCAGGCGGCCCCGCGAGGGAGGGGAGGCTGACGGGCGCTCCGCACTCGGAGGAGCAGGGCTGGTTCCGGAGAGTCCGGGTGGGGTTCTGCTCGGCTCCAGGGCAGAGTCCGTGGGAGCCGTCTCCTCACAGGCGTGGAGACGAGCCTTGGGCCTCCATTGCCCTAAGGTTTCCATCCGGGAGCTGGGCCCGGGGGAGGGGGGCGTGGCTGGGAGTCATTCACTCCCCGACGCCCTGCCCGTTGGCATCCGTAACCCCCCACCCACGCTCAGCACCCGGTGCCCACGGGCAGCCCCATTTTCCTTGCAAATGAGGAAGCGTACGCACACTATTTTTAACTCTGCAATTTAAGGCTGTGGGTTCCTTTGTTCCCAGGGGACCGAAGAGAAGACGCGGGTGAAATCGTGTTATCAAAAAGAGGTGCCATGTGATGCTTACCCTTCCCCGAGCGCCACCGCGCCACCCGGGGGCTTATCCCGGAGCAGCCCTCCACGTGTGCTGTCAGAGGTCCCTGTAAGGGGAGCACGGCCATGTGTCACGTGAGCAAAGCGACAGAGGCCTTTAAAATGCCTCTTTCTCCCCCAGAGCCGTGGGCAGCCTCGGGGAAGTTCACGGGGCGCAGTCCAGCGCGTTGCTTGCGGGCTCGGCGCAGACGTTGCCGTGCAGGGGCCAGGTGTCCGGGAGTCTTGGCTTCGTTAAGCTCAGCTTGCTCGTGCCAGAAATCCGTGCTGCCGTGTCGCGGACTCGCCGCTTCTCCTAGGCGTGCGGTCGTAGCCCCTGTGAACAGAGGCAGCCCCCGCCCCCCATGCGCCAGTTTCCCCAGGAAGGCGGGGGAATGGCGCTCAGAAGCATGGAACTGGTCTGCTGAGGGAGTCTCACAACCAACAGCCTTTATTCTTGTCTCTCTCGGTCACGTCGACACGCTTTCCTGAGACGCGCCCTCCCCCAAGCCCTCAGGGCAAACCTCCAGCAGGTGCCAGTTACCGTTTTTAAAGAAGGAAAGGAACTTTTCATTTTAAATAAATGTAGCTGTTCAGGAGGTTCGCCTAAGGAGCACGGAGGGGTTTGTATACCCTTCATCCGGTTTCCCATGAACACAGCCACCGTGTATTTGCCAAAACCAGGGCGTCGCTTGGTGCGCGCCCGGAGCTGACACGGAGCGTATTCAGAGTGGACCTGCCTCTCCACGGGCGCCCTCGGTCGCCGTGCACCCAGCGGCCGTGGAGCATTTAGCGGCCATGCCACCTTCGTCTTCTCCGGGCTGTGATGGGGTCTTGCTCTTTTTTCCGTCCTCACGATCTCGACACTTGGGAAGGGTACCGTGACTTCTTTCATTAATACAGGGTGGACTTTAGCACACAGATTCTGCGTGTCTTGTTAGATTTAATACATGTGTATTGCATGTGTTCTTGTTTTGTTTTGCTAAAATCTACCCTGGACTAAGGAAGGAAATCACAGACCTATGTATACATGGAAAGGTACACCATATTCATGGAAAATCAATGCTGTAAAGATGCCAAATTCTCTCCAACCTGATCTACAGATTCAATTCAACACCAACCAAATAACCTCTACAGATACCTGACCGTTATGGCAAAAACTCAGTCAGTGAGAAACTGAAGGTAACTTTCTTTCTTTCTTTTTAAATATATTTTATTGGCTTTTACAGAGAGGAAGGGAGAGGGATAGAGAGTCAGAAACATCGATGAGAGAAACATCCATCAGCTGCCTCCTGCACACCTCCTACAGGGGATGTGCCCGCAACCAAGGTACATGCCCTTGACCGGAATCGAACCTGGGACCCTTCAGTCCGCAGGCTGACGCTCTATCCACTGAGCCAATCCGATTAGGGCTGAAGGTAACTTTCTTAACCAAACAGAAAACATCCACAAAAAACCTATATAGCTAATACCATCCTTAAAAATGAAAAACTGAGGACTTTCCTCTCAAGATCGTAAACAAGGAAGAATGTTTTCCCTCACCACGCCTAGCCAACATCCTGTTCGGTTCTAACTCGTACAAGGCGAGAACAAGAAGTAATGTCGATTGTAAATGAGGAAATATTGACAGATGAAATGACTCTTTATGTAGAAACCCTCAAATCTATGTAAAAGCTCCTCGAACTAATCAGTGAGCTTAGCAAGATGGCAAGATACAAGGTCAACATATGAAAGGTCAATATATACACACACGTGTGTGTGTGTGTGTGTGTGTGTGTGAGAGAGAGAGAGAGAGAGAGAGTCTTTTTATTTCACTCTTTAAATTTTCCCTGGGTACTGAATTCTGTATTGATATATTTTTCTTTCAACAAGGGAGGTCTTCCCATCGTCTTCTTGCTTGCATGGTCTCTGACAAGAACTGTGTTATATTTCTTATCTTGCTCCTTTATAGGTAATGTGTCTTTGCCACTCTGATTTCCTTCAAGATTTTTTCTTTGTCTTCAGTGTTCAGTAGTTTGAATACGTTCAGATGTGAGATTTTGTGGATTAAAAAGAGAATTCTGCTTGATGTTCTCTGAATTTCTTAGATCTGTGGTTTGGCGTCTGTCACTAATTTTGGGGAAATTTTGGGCTTATTTCT
Organism: Corynorhinus townsendii; assembly: GCA_026230045.1. Classification (NCBI taxonomy): domain Eukaryota; kingdom Metazoa; phylum Chordata; class Mammalia; order Chiroptera; family Vespertilionidae; genus Corynorhinus; species Corynorhinus townsendii. Next base: position 170,509,782 of record JAPDVU010000006.1, on the reverse strand, counting down.
TCCACCATTCCTTCTGTCTATTCTCTTTTCCTTCTGCTTGTAGAATTCCATGTCTGAGTATGTTAAACTGTTTGATATTCTCCCACAGTTCTTGAATGCTCTATTCTGTTTTATTTACTTTTTCTTTTTTTTTTTTTTTTTTTTTGCATTTTGGTTTGAGTGATTTCTGTTTCTCTTCAAATTCAATGGTGTTTTCTTTCAGTTGTACTTATGATCCCATCAGAGGTAATCTTCCTCTCAATACTGTGTTTTTTTAATTTCTATCATTTCCCTTCAGTTCTTCCTTATAGTTTCCTATCTGTGTGAAATTAACCTATCTGACCTTGCATATTATCTACCTTTTCCATTAGTGTTTAATTATTAACCATAATTAATTTAAATTCCTTATCTGAGAGTTCCAACATCCATATCATTTCTGAGTCTGCTTCTGATGATGGTTTTATCTCTTCATGAAGTTTATGTGTGTGTGTGTGTTTGCTTTATTGTATGCCTCATAATTTTTGCTGAAAGCAAGATATGTCTTAGATGGTCGATACGGAGGTAAATACTGTTTGTGCTTAGAGAAAAGCATGTCTTCTCTCCCGCTAGGCCTTTCATATGAAGGTTTGTGTTAATTTCGTCAGGCACTGGGCTGGGCTCCAAGTTCGCTGTTGCTATGGTGAGCCTCCTTCCACTGGGGGTTTCAAATCCCTGCAGTGCTTATGATGGGGGGGGCAGTTTTCCAGAGGGTTCTTCTGCTCCCCCTTGTCTACTTCTGCTTGTCTTAGAGCCCCCCAGCGCATCTGTGGCTCTTCTCTTTGCACCGCTCCCCAGATGGAGTCTGTCTCTTGCAGCTCCCCAAGCTGTATGCCTCGGTCCTTTTCACTCACTGCTGCTCGGTGTCGGACAGAGTGCGGGCACGGAGGGAGTTCTCTTGATTGAGCCCCACTCAGGCACACCCTGCACCTGAGGCTCAGGCTGTTCGCGCTCCTTCTCTGCACATCCCGCTGGCCTCCCTCCCACCCTGCCCGCCCCCCGCTGCTTCCCCTCCCTGCTCCCCCACCTACCGTACCAGGAATACCTCGTCGGGTTCCGCAGGGCCTTCGTGCCTCAGTTTTGTTGCTCTTTCCCTGCACATTGAGGCTCTGCTCCTCGGCGGACTTAGGGGGACGGGTCACGCAGGCTCTCGGTAGCGACTGCTGTTCCCTCTCCCGGCGGCAGTGACTTCCACCAGTGCCTTGGGGCTACGGTGTTGTCCTTGTCTCTACAGATGAAGGGCTTTGCTCCCTGGGGTTAAAAGAGATGGTTCTGGGCAAAGTTTCGGCATTGGCCGCCGTTCGCCCAAAGCAGCCAGGACGCTGGTAGCGGCGGCCTTTTTGGGGTCCCCGCTGGCCTGCCCTCTGAGCACCTGCTACGTTTCTTGGGGAGAAGCTTCCCAGCCTGCGGCCCCTTTGATGCCCACGCCCTCTGGCAGCACGCACGCGCACGGCCCACGCCGGGCCTTCGGCGGTTCACGACGACTCCCAGCTGGCTCCTCCTGCGGCTCCGAACCCACTGGGTGTCTGCTCCAGGTGGCCAGTGCCGGGCCCCGTTTTCCCAGGGGGTGCCTCTGTCCGTCTCCGCTTGGGGCCAGCTGTTCAGCCCGCAGCCTCAGCTCCCCGGCAGGTTCCGGAAAAGCCAGGGGCGCGCTCCCGTCCGGTGCACGGCGCGTGGTGACAGCGGGGCGGTGCTCCAACAGCTCCACGTGTTGGAGCTGAAACCAGAGCTCACTGTGATCAATGTCTGCTCTTTACCCTCCACCTCAGCCCCAGCCACACAAACAGCCCTTCCCTGCCTTCCTCACCCAGACAGTGCCCGTCCAGAAATCCAGCTGCGGGTCAGACAGAGAGGCCCCGAAGCCAGCTTCCCCTCCTTCCAGGCCCGGCTGAGCGGCGGCTGCGGCGGGAGGGACGGCGGCTGGCCGGCCTCCCGCTTGCCACGGCCGCCGCCGCGCCCTCGCAGCCGCAGGTCTCCTGGACGCTCGTGGTTCGCAGGGCAGGGACCGGGAGGAAAGGGTGACTAGCGGTCGGGTGCGGGTGTGAAAAAGCATGCTCCCACCTGGCTAGCCCTTTCTTGAGCTGGCCCAGGTGTTTGAGGGAGACATTCTCTTGTGAGAGCCCGGGACGCAGTCATGCTGGGGCGTCCCCCCTCCAGGTCCCTTGGCGTGGAAGCAGGATGCGTCTTCTCCCGCCCGCAGGGCCCGCGTGCCCGTGCCGAGCCCCTGGGTGTCAGCCTTATGCTTCTCGCCTCTGTCTTCCCTCGCTTTCCAGGCAGTCCCCGTGGGCGAGGACGGCGTGCCCCGCTGGCTCCTCCACGGCCCGTGGGCACGTCCCCTGGGCAGCACTGTGGCCCGAGGCGGGGGAACAGGGCCGTCCCGCCGGCGGGTCCTCTCCTGCAGGCGCGTCAGCCCGCCTGTTGGCCTCGCGTTACTCTGGAGCGAGCTGGACGCAGTCTTCCGTCTCCTCCCAAACGGCCGGGGACACGGATCCAAAGGGCAAGGCCCTCCTGAGCCCTCGCCCTCGGCCTGGGTGAGCTGGGGGAACGCCCATCCTGACGGCTCCCTCCACGTGGCTCTCCACCTCCGTCTCTCCTCTCGGTGCTGGCTCCCCGCGTCCTTCCGGCGGGGAATTTGCGACCCGCTGAAAGTTGCAGGACCAGTTCTGAGATCCCCGGTTGCCAGTCCCGTGTGAGGCTCTTGCCCTGCGGGACGTGAAGAGAGCCTCCCTGAAACGCCTTGGGATCTCAACAGGAACAAAACCGGAAAGAACCGTGAGCGCCTCCTCACCAGCACCGCCCTGTTCCGGTGCGTTAGTAAGGGGCGCGGGACGGCACTCCTTCTCTGTCTACGGTGTAAAACGGGGCGAGCTGGATGGCCACGGAGAGCTCCGAACATCCCAGCGTACTTCAAGACGAAGATGTGAAGACTCCATTTCCGGTCTGGGAAGTTAAAAGCCACGGCTGCCGTGGATCTGACGTGGCCAAAGGCAAGGTTCTGGGGGCAGGGACACAGACGCTTACCGTGCGCTTGCGCAGTGGCCCTTTCGACCAGATGAGGGGCCACGCGTTCCTGTGAAGTCCTTCTCGCCGAGGCGGGAGAGGGAGGCGGCCGGGCTCACCAGACCGCAGTGCGAGCAGCCCTCAGCCCTGCTCGGTGCCGCTACAACCACGTCTGTGGGGCTGAGGTGCCTTTTCCTGTTGGCGGGCATCCTCCTCTCCAACGTGTGCTGCCTTGTCTCTTTGTACAGCAGACCGACTGGATGAGGGAAGTGGCCCCTGTCCCCTGCCCTCGCTCATGGATCTTACATACAAAGCTTCGCGCCCGGGCTCGGAGGCAGGGTGCTCCGGGCTGAAAGGGCAGCGAAGATCCAGCCTCAGAATCAAGACCCGGATTTAAATTCTGGCCAGGAGCGCAGACCTCGTCGATCAGGAGCCCCGCCATCCATCAGAATGAATGTCGACGGATCAGCATGGCCCCGTGACCCCCTGAGAGCCCCTCGCCCAGGCTATTTTGGCCTCCAGCCGCGGACACCATCCCTCCTGCTGCTCTCCGTGCTGCCTGGTGGGGAGACAGTGTCCATCTGCCAGAGATACAGTGAGGATTAACCGGGTACAGTGGGCCTTGCGCACAGTAGGGCCTCAGCAGTGGCTGCTGTTACCACTGGGTAGATGCCGGGCCTCAGAGCGGAGGGGCCCGCCGTCGCGCGTGCGGTCAGCAGGCGTCCGGGAGCTCATGCGGCCGGGCCGGGGGTTGATTGGAGCGTGCCGTGGACACATTTCTCCTTTCCAGCGACACCTCCTCAGCGGCTTCTCCCTTTGAACTGTTGTTGATGGAAGCACGAAATGAGGGGAAACAGGGAAAAGTGTGAAAAAGCACGTAGAGTCACCTGCAATCCTGTCGTACAGAGTGAAGCGCCGTCAACTGTCAAAATGTAAACCCTTGCACATCTTGTTCGGGGGAAATATGCAGATGTGTGCAAGCGTGGCGTCATACTGAATATGACCCTGTACAGCCTCCGTGTCGCCTACCTGCTCCTCACAAGCATGTTTGCATGTTAGTGAATAGCCGCCATAGGATGCCACTCCGTGATTTTCCAAAGCAAATAAGTTTGGAATAATGTCCACCAGTGGACACTCAGATTACGGCCAGGGAGCGGCCTCATCCGTGTATCTTTTCAGACATACATCGTTTTCTAGGAAAGCAATCCGAGACGTGGACTTGCTGGACAGAGCGCGTGCACATTTTAGATAATGAAATCTACCACCCCGTTCGCCTGGGAAAGCGCTAAGTTATTCCCCCGTTAAAGCCCCTCTAACGTCCAGAGAGCCGCACTTAGGAGTTTCAGAATACAATAAATATTTCTATACTCTCTGACAGGCGAGAGCGTTCTCTCCCTCAAATCAAATGGTATCTTTTTTTATTATTATTATTATTTCCGAGAGGAAGGAGAGGGAGAGAGAAGTAGAAACACCCGTGATGAGAGAGAATCACCCAGAGGCTGCCTCCTGCACGCCCCACACTGGGATGGAGCCCACAACCCGGGCGTGGCCCCCACCAGGAGTGGAACTGCAGCCCCTGAGCCACGCCCGCCAGGCAAACAGTATCTTTTTTAAATTTCTTCTTCTCAAAGGTAACAAACCCGTTATTTAAAAAATTAAAGCTTTAAACAACACACTAAGCCCTTTTGTCATGGCAACGGCGCAGGCTGTGTCTCAGAGTCACAGCGGGGTCTGCGGAGCGGAGGAGCAGTGAGGGCGGAGGGGAGGCGGGGGCGGGGGCCGGCACCTGCTCGCGGACACAGTCGCCACCCTTAGGCGCAGGGGCAGCACTCCTCTCCCCACGTCAGGGCTGCGCGGCGACACTGAGATTTTTCACGAACGTGCCACACACACAGTCAAGTTCAGAAACCTCAGGGGATGAGTGATCACCAAGTAAACACTCCTGTGTCAGTCACCCAGGTCAGGATCCCAAAACCCTGTGTTGAACGTTTCTGAGACAGCTGATCAGAGAGAGAGAGAGAGAGAGAGAGAGAGAGAGGTCGCCGTGGCCACCCCTGGGCCTGCCGCTCCTACGCAGTCAGTACTGCCCCCGGGAGACGCGTCCCCATCGCGCTCCGCCCTGTCCGCTCGGGGCAGGTTCCCCTCGGCACGGTGAGCGGTGACCCCGTAGTCCTCAGGGTGCCCACGCTCCGGAAACGCTCCTAAGGACCTTGCTCTGACAGTGAAACCAAACCAGGGAATCGCAAGGGCAAAGGGTGTGTGTGGTTGAGAGGCCCCACTGTGCGTGGGTCAGCACCGGCGGGAGTGCCGGGCGTGTGCACTGTGGCACTGCCCTGTGATCACCGGCGACAGGTGGGGACTCTGGGCGGGCCGGCTGCCCGGGGAAGTTCACGAGGACTCAGGCGTGCGTGGAAAGCAACGTGGCGCACGGGCAGGGACACAGAGTCCCCGGTGCCGAGGCCATAGCCCTCCTGCCCGGGCGCCATGCCCTTCGCCAGGTGCCAGGCGCGCCTCAGAGTTCAGCAGGAGAGACGCCAGGTCGGCCTCGCGCAGCCGCGCGGCAGGTGCAGGAGGGACGCCGGCTTCAGTCTCACTGTTCAGTGGGTAGCTGTCGCATGAGCTTTCTTCTTTGCGGCTAATGTACCGTTTTCCTTCTCTCTCCTCGCCGCGCCAACACCGCCCTGCCGGAGGTGCACCCCTGCTCGTGGGAAAGTCACAGCCGGGGCTCAGCCGCGCCAGTGAAAGTGATTAAAGCCCTGGGCAGCGCCATTAACCTCTGCCCGCCGTCACCCGGCGATGCCGGCGCGGATACTGTATCGTCCTGGCAGCCGGCGTATGCTACACGCCCGCGTCTTTCCTCGGCATGTTAATCACTGGGCGTAAAGAGGCAGGAGAGGGAGATCAGGGCGGAGCTAATCCTCTCGATGGCTTTATAATTCCCCTTCGATCCCGCTGCTCGTAATCAGGAGAGAGAATGCCGCTCCGTCCCAGCTGCCAGGGCAGGTCGTCCCCGCGCCCTTGAAGGGGAGGGTGTCACTGGGGGGAGGGGGAAGGATGATGCTTGATGAGGTGAACTTGCCGTACTCCGCCTGAGAAGAGCCGGATCCAGGATTCCAGGGTGGGCAGGCAGGCCTCCGTTTCTGGCAAAAATAAAAAATAAAAAAGGATTTTAAAATATTAATTCTCTAAGAAATAAATGCCCCACAGCTGGCTGTGGCTGCCCGGAGCGCTCGGAGACAGAGAACTGCCCGAGGGCACGGCAGTGGGTCAGTTCCCCGGTGCAGAGGCCGGGACCCCGGGACTAGCAGTGGGGTCACCGGCCGCGGCAAAGGCCAAGCAGCAGCAGGAACAGGCCCCGCGCTTGCGCTTGCTCCCACACTGCCCTGGAGGGCTGCCCGATCACACCCCGAGCACCGATGCGTGGCCACGCTCAAAACGTCGTTCCCGGGACATGCAGGCAGGGGAGAAACAGCAGCCTTTCCAGCGGGGGGCCCACAGGGGAGCCCCAGGCGGCCGCCGCTCCTCCGCCTGCTGCTGCTCTTCCTTGGTTTTCCCCCAAAACACGTCCCCGTGGAGGTGACGGAGCTGACGTGGCCTTCCCGGGGAGACCACAGCAGGCGGGCCGCAGCCCACCCACGCTGCCTGTGAGCATCTCCTGCAGCCGGTCCGTTATCCCGGGAGAAAGGCTGAGAGTGCAGGCTTCAGCACACACAGGGGCCTGAGCCACTCAGAAGGTGAGGGCTCCCAGCCGTCCTTCGCCCTCGGGAACGAGAGAGACCCCAACTCCGGGAGACAGGTCGCGGTGCTCTGTGGGGGGGTTCGGACATGAGCCGCGCACAGCAGCTGGTTTCCGGTTTATTTGGTGCCTTTCGCTGTGTTAGGGTTGCCTCCTCCTGACGGGCCCTGGCCCCTCGCCCTTCGCACGGAGGGACGAGCCGGGGGAGCCCGGCGCCCTGCTTCTCAGGGGCCCCTGAGTTAGCGGGCAGGCCTCCCAGCCTGGGGCGCCGCACAGGCTGACCTTGGGAATGGAGAGGAAGGTCGAGGCCAGGGTGACCCAGTGACCCTCCCTCTCTTGGAGGCGCCTTCTCTCAGGCTGTGACCTTTTCCCCCTTTCTAACTTGACGGCAGACCTGGACCCTGTCCTTGACTCTGAGCCTGGACTCAATGCTTCCGCTCGTTTGGAATTTAGGATTGCCCGCCCGGCCGGCAGTGAGACGGGCCTGGGCCGTCGCAGGAAGAGCAGGCACGGGGCCAGTTTGGCATGAGAGCGTCCCGGGCGAGCGTTGCCGCCTGGCGTGGAGAGGCTGCCTCTAAGGACACAGAGCCACCGGTGTCACTGTTCGCAGGGGAGCCTTGTTTCTTAGGAGAGCAGCCGAGGCCGGGCCTCTGCGGGAAGCACCCCGCCAGCACCGCGTTGGAACAGTGACGATGCACCAACTGCGTCTCGTGATCCTGGACGGTAGACGGTCCCTGCTCGCCGCAGGACTCACCCGATGCCGACGGCGCAGCTCACACGCGGGCCGGAGCCGGCTCCGGCGCCGGCTCTCTCCGGTGCCGTCTGGGTAATGGAGCACTCGCCCATTTCCATCAGCAGCTCCGTGCCGGCTCCGGGGCCACACAGGTGCGATCCTCCGAGACATGGGGATGTAGGAGCCGCCACGCAGTCACTGCGTGACGTGTGGAGCCAGAGTCCTTCCCACGGGGGTCTGCAGGGCCCGGGTCCCGCCAGGGCCCGACGTCCCCACGGGGAAATCCGGCCCCCGAGTGGCCCGTGGGCAGGGCCTCAGGAGTGTGTCCCCCAGCTCGGCCCCCGCGTTTCTGTTTTCTGCAGTGAGGGTCTTCCTAAGATTCCTTTGGGCAAAACACGTTCCTTACAAGGTGGGAACTTGCACAGCCTCTGTGTACAGCTCTGCTCAACCTCGGAGGAACGTGCAGAGATCCGTCTCCCTGCGAGAGCCTGAGGGGAAGGTGCATCTGAAAGAGATGCTTCTTTGGTGACACTGTGAGTCTGTCTTCCATCTTCTCTGCATCAATCCGGGGGGTGCTTGCACATGCACATGTGTGTACACGTGTGTGTACATGTGTGTACGTGTGTACGTGTGTGTGTGTGTGTGTGTGTGTGTAGCTCTTTGTTACCTAAGATGCCTCATTGCAAAAACGAGCTCCAGACCTCCCCGGGCACGGGGCCGTCTGTGAGGGCCGCAGGTCCTGCAGGCCTTTCCCGCCTCTGAGAAGTGGACCCCGCCAGGGGCCAGAGCCAGGAGCCTGAGGGCTCCCCTGCAGCCTTGCCCAGGTCTCCCGCTGTGGCTCACTGCCCCCGGGGTCCCGCCCGCCCTCCTCTCGGTCTGCGCCGGCTCGGCCTTCCTCCCGCGGTGTCTCCTCCGCTCCTCCGTCTCCACTGCTGCTCCGCCTCCAGCCTCTCCCCTGTGCGCAGACTCCACGTGGTCTCGGGCACAGACACGATCCGTCACCAGCCTTACACGTCATCCCAGCTGGTCCCCTGGCGGCGCCGTCCTCCCTCCACAGGGCGCGCCTCGCCTGCGCTGAGGGATGCGTGCAGTTTTCGGCCCGCCCGAACGCCCTCGCCAAGGGCACCCATCCCTGTGTCCAGGCGGAAAAGGTGTCGGGTACGTTTGAGCTGAATCCTCTGAGCATCTTCCCTGTGTGGTGTGTTTATTGAGGGCACCGTGCCAGGCAGCGGCCTTGGGCACGGGCCTGCCCCGACTCCTCACAGCCCCCGGGCAGCGGCCTTGGGCACGGGCCTGCCCCGACTCCTCACAGCCCCCGGGCAGCGGCCTTGGGCACGGGCCTGCCCCGACTCCTCACAGCCCCCGGGCAGCGGCCTTGGGCACGGGCCTGCCCCGACTCCTCACAGCCCCCGGGCAGCGGCCTTGGGCATGGGCCTGATCCGACTCCTCACAGCCCCCGGGCAGCGGCCTTGGGCATGGGCCTGATCCGACTCCTCACAGCCCCCGGGCAGCGGGAGCGGTCACTCCGCATCCTGCAGGCGGGAACCCAGTCCCAGACTCGGCGCCTTCCTGACCTCCTCATTGTCGTTTCCCGTCCTCCCAACAGGCAGCCCGTGAGCACCTGTGAGGTGCCAGCCCCTGGGTGCTGGGGACGCAGCCCTTCGCCTGGGCTGTGACTGCCTTGGCATCTGCCGTCATAGCCGTCAATACACGGGATGCTGCTGCTTCATTGTCCGGTTCCCCCCGGCCGCCTCCTGCCCGCCATTCCGCAGTGCCGACCTTCACTCGCGGAGAGCCGCACCGAGCTTCCTCGCCGCGTCGGCCCAGAGCTCAGTCCCTCATGAGAGTGACAGGTGCCAACGTCTGCCAGCGCCCTCTGGAGACCAGGCCAGGACTGTGCGACGTGCACGCGTTTCCTTCGGAGTCCTCCCACCTCCACCCCGTGTCACGTGAAACAAGGATGTCAGTGCGGGCGGCTTATTTAGGAGGCCGCTGTAGGACAGGCGTGACGTGTGACCGGGAAAGGGAAGGCAGCGGTCAGAGGGTTGTAATCAGGGACTGTGCCGGTGCAAGTGGGGGCCCCGGGGACTGTGCCGGTGCAAGTGGGGGCCCCAGGGACTGTGCCGGTGCAAGTGGGGGCCCCGGGGACTGGAGCCAGAGCAAGTGGGGGCCCCAGGGAGAGGGGTAGCAGGGTGACAGCCAGGCACAGCAAAGCCGGTCCTCCCGGGGGCCTGGCCCCTGTGGGTGGAGGCAGAGCAGGCGGCAGCCCCAGGGAGAGCTGTCCGGTGACTCCATCGGGACCCGGGCCGCCGGAGGGGGGCCAGGTGGTGAGGCTGAGGGGCGGGGCAGCGCCCACGGCATCTGCTCAGGAAGCCGCAGCGCGCTCTCCGTGGGCACGTGGTGCAGCCGGAGTGGGTGCGTGGCCAGTGCTCCAGGAAACACGTGTAAGTCATTGGGGTCTTTCCTCGGGGAGCCCTTCCTCCTGGGCCCCGATGTTGAACTTGAGTTCCACTCGGGGCTGCTCCGTGAGCGTGCTCCCGGCCGCTGTCTGAGTTGGGTGTCTTTTCTGCCCCCCCGCCCCCCCGCCCCCCGCCCCCCGCCAAAAGTGGGCTCTGGTGGTGCCGAGCCTGCTGCTCCGGGGGCGGGGCGGCTGTTTCAGCCCCGCTGAGGAAGCGGAGCGCCGAGGGCAGGTCTCTGTGGGAGTGATGGGGCTTTTTAAATATGTTGGCAGGATGTCAGAGAGGAAGGGAGAGGGAGAGAGAGAGAAGCATCAGTGATGAGAGGGAATCTTGGATCGTCAGCCTCCTGCATCCCCCTCCCTGGGACCGAGCCCACAACCCAGGCCTGTGCCCTGACCGGGAATTGAACCGTGACCACCTGGTTCATAGGTCAGCGCTCAACCGCTGAGCCACGCCGGCCGGGCATGGAGTAATGTGTCGTTAATTCCGACTTCCGTCCGAAGGGCCCTAGGTGCTGCCGCTGTCGTGACAGCCGTAGGCAGTGTTTCAGCCCCGCGTGGGTCTCATCCTCTGCCACGCAGCCCCTGCGTCCACGCGGTGACTCAGGTCCCGTGACTGTGGCCTGGTGGCTTCTCCATGCCCAGCTGGCCAGTCGCCGCGGCAGGTCACAGAGCGACTAGACCTCTGGGCTTTTCTCAAGGCGTTCCCAAAATGACGATGCCACCTCCTGCTCCATAGGGGCCGCCCAGCTCGTCCCACGGCCCCCGTTAATTACCCGTGGCTGAGACGTGGCCCGGTGGAGGAGAGAGAATGAAGCAGTCACATGGAGGCCCGCCCCCCGCTTCCCGGCGTCCCCAACTCCGAGCGCGGCTGGGAGAACTCTGCCTCGGGCTGTAATGTCAGTGGCTCATTAACTCAATTCCTCAGAAATGCCCAGAGCAAGGTTGTTATTGCTAATAAGACATGTCTGCTGGGTTATTTAGCAAATGAGAGAAGCCGCTGTCATTCCCCGCGTCGGCCGACCCGTGAGCAGACGCCCGCTCTCCGTGTCAGGCGACAGCGGGCGCAGCGCCCCTCCTCTCCTGCGCGCGGCGGTGGGGGATACCCGCGGATGGAGTAGCAGCGGGGGTGACAGTCGGCGCGTCCCCATCGCCGCTTCGAAGCCTCGACCCCGAAAAGTGTGCTGGGTTTCCTTTAATCACCTTTTCCCCCCGGCAACGGCAATGGCGGTGAGGCCTGCAGGTCCCGCATCCTGCACGTCCCCCCGACGCTCGGTGCGTTCCGTGTTGCCTCCGGCTGACTGTCTTAGAGACGGGCGTGGCCCTTGTGGGGGTCTTGCCACCCTAACGCTCAGGACGCAGCGTGCTTTCTGAGCGGCGAGGCTGGCATCGGCGCGGTCGGCGCGGCTGCAGCCAAGGAATGGTCGGCGCCCGCGCTCTTCTCCCCGCGCTGGGCCGCACGCTGAGCCTGCCGCCTGGCCGAGGAGTCCTCGGTGGAGGCGAGACTCATTCCTGCCCGGCTGTCCCCACTCGGCCATCCGGTGGCACCTGTGGCGACAATTCCTCGTTCCGCGTGAGAACGACTTGTCATCTGATCCGGGGCTGCTTTTTTTTATATATAATATATTTTTATTGATTTCAGAAAGGAAGGGAGAGAGAGAGAGAGAAACATCAATGAGGACACAGAATCATTGATCTGCTGCCTCCTGCACACCCCCTACTGGGGCTCGAGTCCACAACCCGGGCACGTGCCCTTGACCAGAATCGAACCCGGGACCCTTCAGGCCATAGGCCGACGCTCTATCCACTGAGCCACACCGGCGAGGGCCGGGGCTGTTTTTGCAGCCTCGCCCACCTGGCTCGGGCTCTGGCCCTGGCCTCAGGGACAAATTGGCAAAGGCCTCTGAGATTTACGGAGGCTTCCGAGGACCCGAGAGCAAGCGTATCCGACAAGTCAGAGGGGTGCGCTAACGGGCGCTCCTGTGCTCGTGGCTCCCGGCAGCTCCCGGGTAACGGCCTTCTGAGCAGAGTGACCGCAGGGCCGCGGTGCTGTCGTCACAGCGAAGATGGCCGTGATGCCTCATAAAGAGATGCGCCGGGGGTCTGGGCCGGCCCCCTGGCTGGTCAGCACGGCGGGGAAGCCGGGTCACCTTGCACCGCGTCAGGCGCAGGCTTGGGGGGAAGAACGCCGCTGGGGGAGGACGGTGATGGACGGCGTGAGCTTCCGGTGCAGAAAGGGCGAGGTTTCCACGTCTCCGGACGCATCCTCTTCCTGTTCCGTAGGGTCCACGACCTGTACTTCAGAGTTTCCTTTTACCTACGAGTGAGTGTGTGAGCACTTCGGCGAAGTGCAAGGACTTGGAGAAGAATCGAGGCTCGATCCTCAGTGGCGACGGCTGGAGGAAGTGCGCTCGTTGTTACTGAGTTGGATGAGGTGCGTGGCGGCTCCCGCGGGGTCCTGGCACGTCGCCGGAGTCCTTGTCGTCCTCGGGCTCGAGACCCGGACACGCGCCAGCAGCTCTCAGCGCTGAGAGGAATCGGACCAGGGAAGTGACGTGTCATCACCGCCTCGGAGATCCGGCCGGGAGCCCTGCCCTCGTGGTGGCTGCCACGCTCAGCCCGGTTCCTCCCGCAGCAGGTGGGCGCCCAGGGCCCTTGAGGCCACTGGCTCCCAACCATTTCTGGCCACGCCCACTTAAGCATCTCTGAGTTCCTGATGCCATGCCCCCCTCCCCCCCCCGGGACATAGAAGTCTTAGTATTCAAACAGTGAACTCCTGATCACGGGGAGGAACCCTAAAAGGCCATGACCTTGGTCTAAACAAGCTTCCAAAGACCACGGCATCCACGAAAGAGAAAAATAAAGAACGAAAGGACAGCTGAAGTCCTGAGGAAGAAATCATTGAGGAATTGTTTAAAAATATAACAATATGAAGTGATATGAAAAAAACAGCAACTTTTCAAAACGTAATAGAGAACTGAAATGCATAAACATGACACAACACATTTACATACTGTATATGCGGCCCCTAGAACCGTAAGAAATGAAAAAAATTCACTGTCAATAACTCATTCTTGACTTGCGCCCCTTAAAACTCAAATCGCCCCCGTGGGGGGCACGTGCCCCACATTGGGAACCACCAGCTGGGCGCGCCAGCCTCAGGGCCCCGAGCGCGCGCCGCCTCCTCTCTCGGCTCCTGCTTCTGAAAAGGTGCCATTTTCTGCCTCGTCAGCGCTTCCTGCGTGACTAACGGCCCCGCGCCCCGTGGCCTCCAGCCGCCGCATTCATTCCTCACTGAGGAGGCCTGTGAGCAGCAAGGGCCCTGCTGCGCCTGCTGCTCCTGCTTCCCGTGCCCAGAGGGGCCGGAGGAGCGGCTGCCATCAGGGCTGCTCCCGGTGCAGGGCGGCTCGAGGGCAGGCGGGACCCCACCCCATTCGCCAAGCCTCTGCTCGGCAGACACACTGCGCCCGGCGCCTCTGGGGAGTGGAGACAGGGACGGGGTGCAGGCAGGCAATGTTGAGCAGGTAGCACCGTCTCCCACAGAGCGTCCCCACGGAGAAGCCGGCAGTGAGCCATCGAGAAGGGCCAGGCTGCATTTTCACAGGGCAGGACAGAGGAACGACATGGCCGCAGCCTGGAGGCCCCCAGGGGTCATCTAGCTGTGTGGCCATTCAGCTGTGGGGCCATCCAGCTGTGGAGTCATCCAGCTGTGGGGCCATCCAGCTGCGGGGCCATCCAGCTGTGGGGCCATCCAGCGTTGGGCCATCCAGCTGTGGGGTCATCCAGCTGTGGAGTCATCCAGCAGTGCGGCCATCCAGCTGTGGGGCCATCCAGCTGTGGGCCATCCAGCTGTGGGGTCATCCAACTGTGGGGCCATCCAGCTGTGCGGCCATCCAGTTATGGGCCATCCAGCTGTGGGGCCATCCATTTGGGGCCATCCAGCTGTGGGGCCATCCAGCTGTGGGGCCATCCAGCTGTGGGCCATCCAGCTGTGGGGTCATCCAACTGTGGGGCCATCCAGCTGTGCGGCCATCCAGTTATGGGCCATCCAGCTGTGGGGCCATCCATTTGGGGCCATCCAGCTGTGGGGCCATCCAGCTGTGCGGCCATCCAGCTGTGCGGCCATCCAGCTGTGGGGCCATCCAGCTGTGGGGTCATCCAGCTGTGGGGCCATCCAGCTGTGGGGTCATCCAGCTGTGGGGTCATCCAGCTGTGGGGCCATCCAGCTGCGGGGTCATCCAGCTGTGGGCCATCCAGCTGTGCGGCCATCCAGCTGTGGGGCCATCCAGCTGCGGGGCCATCCAGCTGTGGGCCATCCAGCTGTGCGGCCATCCAGCTGTGCGGCCATCCAGCTGTGGGCCATCCAGCTGCGGGCCATCCAGCTGTGCGGCCATCCAGCTGCGGGGCCATCCAGCTGCGGGGCCATCCAGCTGTGCGGCCATCCAGCTGTGGGGCCATCCAGCTGTGGGCCATCCAGCTGTGCGGCCATCCAGCTGCGGGGCCATCCAGCTGTGCGGCCATCCAGCTGTGGGGCCATCCAGCTGTGGGCCATCCAGCTGTGCGGCCATCCAGCTGTGCGGCCATCCAGCTGTGCGGCCATCCAGCTGTGGGCCATCCAGCTGCGGGGCCATCCAGCTGTGCGGCCATCCAGCTGCGGGGCCATCCAGCTGTGCGGCCATCCAGCTGTGGGGCCATCCAGCTGTGGGCCATCCAGCTGTGCGGCCATCCAGCTGTGCGGCCATCCAGCTGTGCGGCCATCCAGCTGTGGGGCCATCCAGCTGTGGGCCATCCAGTGGTGCCTCCGACACGGTGAACCAGAGGGAGCGTCTTGGGGAGCGTGCAGCCCGAGCCCTGTCCCACGGCCCGCCGCCTCCCGGTCCATTGGGCCAGCGGCTCGCCCTGTGGCTCAGGTCCGTCTCAGTGTGACGAAGGGTCGGATCAGACAGATCTGGAGTTGACTTCGAGGACCGGCCACTTCCTAAGGTGGGAACCCGCCGCATTCTTAGGAGCCAGAGCCATGCAGGGCGAGCGTGGCTTTGGAGTCAGGCTGACTTGAGTTCTGTGGGCTTTTAATGTAAAAGTACATTACTGATTTCAGAGAGGAAGGGGGAGGGAGAGAGAGAGGAAGGTCAGTGATGAGAGCGGACCATGGGCCAGCTGCCTCCTGCTCGCCCCCCACAGGGGATGGAGCCCGCACCCCGGCCTGTGCGCCGACCGGGAAAGGAACACAATAACCCTGGCTCAGGGGCTCTCGCTAGGGCATCACTCAGGCAGTCCCTGTCCTGGGAGCCTCTTACGTTGAGTCACAGTCTGACACCCTCACCAGAACCTGGACCCCAGCCGCACCTCTGTCCAGGGCAGCAAAGCAAAGCTGGGAGCTGGGCCAGACCGCCGGGTCCCGTGCAGCCCGCCGCCGCGGCCGGTGGCTGTGGGGCGCTCGGTGCCTCTCGGGAGCCTGCTGTGAGTAGCTGCGGATAATGCCGCTCCCCGTCCTGGTGAGAACCGCTGAGCTATGCGCACAGAAGCGAGGCGATCTCTCACGGCAGCCTCCACGCACCTGCGCCGTCTCCATCCTCTGCGCCTCCGCTCTCTCCAGGCTAAGCCACCCCCCTTCCCGCCCCCCCCATGCCCTCGCGGCCTGTGGATCCCAGGTGTCCTGTGCTCGGCTCAGCTGTCTGGTCTCCTGGTGGAATCGGCCTCAGCAACTGGCGAAGAGGCGGAGGAGCAGCGCGTGAATGCAGAGTCAGAGTTCACTGTCGCCTGGAGGTCTCCACCGCCCTCACGACACGGTCACTCGTGTCTTTACTCCTGTTTAAAGCAGGATTGATCCACTCAGCCTTGTGTCCCGGGCATCAGATCAACAAAGGCTTTTTTCAATGTACCTTTCATTTAGCCGCAAAAATAAATAGTTCATCCTGAGCAAGGCACGCCACAGAAGACACGCACCTTTCAGCTAAGACGCTTGTGAAGGAGGCGACGGCCTTTGGCACCAAGGCGAGCATGCCGGCGCTCGGAGCCTCAGCAGTCCCGGCTCCTTGGGACGCGGTCTCCTCTGGAATGCCGGCCTCCATCCGCAGGGACAGCGAGGTTCTCGGAGGGAGCGCTGGGTCGCGCAGCCGAGGACCCGAGCCTGGACGCGTGCCCTGCCGTCCTTTCCCGGCTGCACCACACCCGCCGGTCTCCCTGAAGACACAAGACAAACCCAGGGAAAGACAGCAGTCTCCGCAGCAGCGCCTGCCGGGCTCCCCGTCTGCACGCGGAGCTCTCACGCTTCCATCCTGGGAGTCGGGCCAGTTCTAGAAAACACGCATCATAAATAACCCTCCGAGCGCTTTAATATACTGCCGGCGGCATTAAAGTCAGAGCACTCACAGAACGTAATTTACTTCTCCCGGCGACTTAAATCAGAGCCGTTTAAAAACGTGTGCACGTGGCTCCCACTAGATGCAGGCTTCCCCCAGCCGCCTGGGCCTGGGCTGCCCCCGAGGCCCGGGGACTCGGTGAGGCCGTGCGTCCCACGGCGGCCCGGACCCCTCCTGGCCTTACTGCCAGCCTCGTGCCCAGGCACAGCATTCTGAGCCTGGGTGAGCCTCCTACGCTGTCCGCGCCGTCTCAGAGCATGTCACGGCGCGGCCACATGGCCAGGCCTCCGGCCGCCAGAGGCAGGCAGGCTCACGGAGCAAGGGGGGCCGGAGACCAGCAGGCGGCACCTCTGTCGCACCCATGATCACCTCGTCCATTCCTCTGAGACCCTGTCGCTCTTCCTCAGCGTATGGTCAGAGTTTCCATGACGGGAAGAACGGCACGATGCAGGGAATCGCTGTCTCCGCAGACCGACGATGGGAGAGGCAGGCAGGGCGTGGTACCCGGCGATGCAGCTGCGTGGTCACCACAGAAGTGACCCCGTGCTCCCCGATTGGAGCACCGTGAGGTTGAGCCCGCCCTTCTGCGTGTGACTTATGCTGATTGGTGCTTTCGCCCCTGTGGCCAGCACTGGAGGCGGACCCAGGGCGCGGTCCCTGGACATTCCCAGCCGGCTGGCCCCGGAGGGTTCCGGGAGACTGCTGGGCAGACCTCCAGGAGGGTTAGGGGAGCGGCTGAGGATGGAAAGGGAAAGACAAGGCGAGCACCCCTCTGCCAGGCTCCCCCTTCTCAGTGGGACACGCACGGAGAGCGGCCGGGAGGCAGCGAGCGTGAGGGCCGGCGCCAGCCCTGGGGGCCAGACCACGCGCCCCACGTGCCCTCCCGCCGTGGCGCGGCATGGGCGTGGGGTTTGCAGTTGAGCAAAGTGGGTCCCGGATCACGGGCGTGCCCCCTTGGACACGCTTGAGGCTGTAAATGCCTCCTGACGCTCTGGTTGGGCACAGCCCAAATTCCTGACATGCTGGGTTTCCGTTCTCATTCCTGACAGTCTTTTCCGACGTGCTCGGCACCTTCTCCGCGGGCCCAGGGGTGGGCTGCTAAGTCCGGCTCCCGGGGCTCCATAGATCTCTCTGTTCCTGGTGTGATGTGACTCGGCGGTGCCGGAGGACAGACTCGGCAGCAGTTCATCCTCCTAAACGCACTGACGCTTGTTTTCGTGGCGCAGGGGATCTTGGTAAAGGCTCTGTGCGCACTCGCACGGGAGGCGGACCGCACTGGCGCGGGGGAAGTGGTCCATAAATATCACTTAGGGCGAGCTGATGATGACATGCCTCAAGGCTGCCATCCCTGTGCTGATTCTAACTTCCTTCAAGCGAGGTCTGACATGAGACCCAGGTCCCCGCCCCTCGCCCGGGCTCCATGTGGGTGCGCTTCATCCCGGAGCACCCGCTCTCCGCCGGCCTCGCCTCCCTGCTGCCTGGAACCCCTGCTGCTCCCTTCCGCTGGCCACGTGCCCTGACCGGGAATCGAACCGTGGCCTCCTGGTTCACAGGTCGATGCTGAACCACGTCGCGTCGTGTCCCTGTTCCTGCGGCTGGCCCGCGGTGAGGAGGCTGCCGTGCCCGGCGTGGGGAGCACAGACTCCCTGGCCTCACTGTGCTCTTGGGGCTGCCCTGCCTACTCGTCCCCTTTCCCAGCCCCCCTCCGCACCCTCCAGCTTTGGGGGTTCTCACACAGACCACAGGGGCTCCTGTCCGCCCGCAGCACGGGGCTGGAGGGCGCTCTGGCAGGCCTCGGGGCACACTGGCCTCCTCTCTGGGGTTCTGCCCCACGAGCTTGTCCCTCCTCGGCCTCCTGAGCTCAGAGGCGCTGGGATCGGCCTGGGCCCCGCCCGCTGACGGGAAGCTCCGGGAGGCAGTGAGCTGGGCACCAGCGTCTCCTCGCGCCCGGGATCAGTCCTGTGCTGCCCACAGGCCAGGGTCCGAGTCACCGTCCCACATGCTCCATCTGGTCCTCTAGCTGCTGGAGGAGGGGACACATCTGATTCTTCCTACTCCTTCACAGCCGGAGCAGAGTCCTCGCCGACGGCTTTTTAAGTAAAAGTCTGATCGCATGGAAACACACAAAACAGCCAGGCCTGCGGGCCGTGGCTGAGCACCGACCTAGGAACCAGGAGGCCACGGTTCGATTCCCGGTCAGGGCACGTGCCTGGGATGCGGGCTCCATCCCGTGTGGGGCGTGCAGGAGGCAGCCAATCCATGGTTCTCTCTCCTCACGGATGTCTCTCTCTCTCCCTCTCCCTTCCTCTCTGACATCAGTAAAACATATTAAAAAATTAAATACACGAAACGTAACGTGCACTGTCTTAACCCCTGTAAGGGCAGCTCAGCAGCAGCCAGTGCGTCACCGTGCAGCCGCCCCCACCACCATCTCTTCTCCTTTTCCCCTTCGTTCCCCTCCTTCTGTGCTCTGTCTTTCCTCGTCTGCTCTCCTCCCTCCGCCCGTGCCATTCCCCTTGCTCCTCCCGCGTGTGGACGGTGCGCTCACCACACAAAGCCACCGCGTGTGCGGGAAGACCCGTCACCAGGCTGACAGGCTGGTGTTCCCATGGAGCAGTGCTCATGGGGGGTGGGGGTGACCTTCCGGGACTGTTCCGTGGGATTCTTCGGGGGAGTGTGGCCTTCTGGACTGTTCCGTGGGCTCCTTCGGGGAGCGTGGCCTTCCGGGACTGTTCCGTGGGCTCTGGGACTGTTCCGTGGGCTCTGGGACTGTTCCGTGGGCTCCTTTGGGGGAGCGTGGCCTTCTCTGACTGTTCTGTGGGCTCCTTCGGGGGAGTGTGGCCTTCTGGGACTGTTCCGTGGGCTCCTTCGGGGAGCGTGGCCTTCTGGGACTGTTCCGTGGGATCCTTCGGGGGAGCGTGGCCTTCTGGACTGTTCCGTGGGCTCCTTCGGGGGAGCGTGGCCTTCTGGGACTGTTCCGTGGGCTCCTTCGGGGGAGCGTGGCCTTCTGGGACTGTTCTGTGGGCTGAAGGAGCCCCAGCACCAGACAGGAAGTGCAGGCCCCGTTTCAGGTGCTCGGTGGCCGAGGCGGTGTCTGGCTGCTGGGTACGCGGCCGGCGCTGGTGGCGCAGGGGCGGACGTAGGTCACAGAAATGAAGTGAGCGAAGCGGAGAGATGGGAACTCACCTCCTCGGCAGTGTCCTGGGCCCGCCATTCGGAGCTCTCACCCCCGGACGTCCTCTGCACTAACTCTAGGCTTCACAGTAACACGCGGAAACTCATTTATGCGTGCGACGACTAAAGCCGGGCAAGGACACGTGTGGTTCATTTCCACGCACTTTGTCCGCCTTGAAGGTGGCTTTGGGCGTGGTGTGTCACACACATCTCCCCAGCGCCCTCGCTTGTCCTTGGCTCTTTGCGCCCCGTTGTCCTTCAGCGAAGTGCTGCTCCTGGGACGCCATGCCCGGCCACACCAGGAGGAGCCCTGGCCAAGGAGGAGCTCTGATCGAGGAGGAGGCCTGGCCAGGGAGGAGCCCTGATGGAGGAGGAGGCCTGATCGAGGAGGAGCCCTGATCGAGGAGGAGCCCTGATGGAGGAGGAGCCCTGGTCGGGGAGGAGCCCTGATCGGGGAGGAGCCCTGGTCGGGGAGGAGCCCTGGTCGAGGAGGAGGCCTGATCGGGGAGGAGCCCTGATGGAGGAGGAGCCCTGATCGAGGAGGAGCCCTGATGGAGGAGGAGCCCTGGTCGGGGAGGAGGCCTGGCCGGGGAGGAGCCCTGGTCGGGGAGGAGCCCTGATGGAGGAGGAGCCCTGGTGGAGGAGGAGCCCTGGTCGGGGAGG